>JAWNOY010000217.1:0-24447 GCA_035045545.1 Drosophila gaucha
CAAACAAGTAAGAACGTTGCAGTCGGGCGCCACCGACTGCGTCAGACTCTGTTCCTGTTAAAGGTGTGTAGGCTCAATAAATATGTAGACCGTCCGTCCGTCTTTCCGTATGTTTGAATGCGAGATTATTGAGATTCCTTTTTTGAGCATGTCTTTTACATCAATTTAGCTACAGTCATACAATTTTACATATAGCTTTTTTAAAATAAAATACTATTTTGGTTTTTATTATATATTTTGGATACTGGCTCCACATTTCACAAAATCAATTTAATAAAAGTTCAGTTGCAAATAAAGCCACATTTACATTTCTTTTAATTTATTAGGTAAAACCGTATTTTTAATAAAATATAAGGATTTATGCAGAAAGTTTTATCAGTAACATAGAAGTTATAAAAAATAAAAAAAAAACATTTTAATAAATGATAATATCACGCGGCAGCGATGGGAATAGAACCTGGGTCACGCGCTTCGCATGCCACCGACTCTACCCACAACACCACGGCGTCTGTTGCGCGACTAAGTGCCAAACTGAGTTTGGAAGTGTTTTGATTTGGTTAAACAGACTTGCGTTGTGGTCGCGAAGACCCTGCTTCAATCCCCAGTTAGGTCAACTAGAATTTGTTTTACGGAGGCTTACATTATGATTATTATTATTTTTTTTTTCGTAAATTTAAATTTCATGAACAGTAACCCACATGTCAAATTTGGATGCTCTACGTCTAAGACTGTAGGAGATACAGTTTTACCCTATTTGCCACGCCCCAAATGGGCGTAGCTATATATAACATACATTTTTGGGTAGAGGTAGGATACTAGTATATATATTCCAAGTCCCAACTCTCTGACGGAAATATTGCCGAAATTATCATGGTTTTAGTAAAAGATATAGTAATTCCCGATTTGCCACGCCCTCAGAAGACGTGGATACATAACTTTTGACTTATCTTAAGAGGAGGTCAACAGTATCCCACATGCAAAATTTGGACGCTCTAGCTCCAAAACTGTAGGAGATACAGTTTTATCCGATTTGCCACGCCCTTAATGGGCGTAAATATCTATAATATATATTTTTGATTCCGAGTGATCTACTTGCATATGTATTCCAAATTTCAAGTCTCTAGCTCTTAATACGCTCAAAATATTATAAGATTTATACAAATCGCTATATATATATTCCCGATTTGGTACGCCCCCAGGGGGCGTGGGTATATAACTTTTTGATGTAACTTAATGGAAGGTCAACAGTAACCCACATGCCAAATTTGGATGCTCTAGCTTCAAAGCTGTAGAAGATATAGTTTTATCCGATTTGCCACGCCCACAATAGGCGTAGATATATAATCTATATCTTAAAACGTCCGGGTGGTGTACACGAATATATATTCTAAATCCCATTTCTTAGACTGCAATATTGACTAAAATAACAGCGTTTTAGTCTTAATAGATATAGCATTTCCCGATTTGCCACGCCCCCTGTGGGCGTATCGGAAAAATACTCAAACTTGATCTGACGCGGATACACACGAGTATATATTCCAAATTACAAGTCTCTAGCTTCTATAGTGTCCAAATGCTGCGCGTTCATACAGACAGACGGACAGACGGACAGACAGCAAGACGGACATTGCACAAATCCAATAGACTCTTTTTCCCTTTGGGAACAGAGTCTAAAAAAACAAGTAAGAACGCTCTAGTCGGGTCTACCCGACTACGAGATCCCCTGAACCAAGTCCGATGCGGTGTTTTAAACAATCTAGCTAACATCTTTTATCTGTACCCACTGCGCGCACACACACACGCACACATACATACACAAGCACGCGCGCCGCTTACTACGTAGCAATATGAGAAATAAATTGTTTAATAACTTCGGTTCTAGATCTACTTTCTTAATGAAATTTTCAGGACATAATATTGACACCTAAAGGTGTATATATACGATATATCCCAGCTCCCTAGTATTTGAAATACGTTTTTTCCACTTATGGGGCTAATGGGGGGAGGTATCCAAAATTTAAAAAGTTTATTATCTGTATTTGCATCACAGCAACCTACATAGTCAATTTGGTGTCTCTATCTGTTATGGTCTTTAAGTTATAGCTTAAAAACAAAGTCAAAATATCGATTGTTATCGATAATAAGGAAATAGGATGAGTTATCGAAAAAAAATAAACTTGTACTGCGCATGGTATACAAGAATATATATCTAAAATCTCAAATCTCTAGCTTTTGTGGTTTACGAGATCACTGCGTTCATACGGACGGACAGACGGACGGACGGACAGACGGACAGACGGGCAAGGCTAGATAGACTCAGCTCGTCGTCCTGATCAAGAATATATATACTTTATGGGGTATGCCACGCCTCCTTCTGCCTGTTACATACATTGTCACTAAACCATTATACCCTGAATTCCCATTTTCAATGGGTTCAGGGTATAATAATATATATCCGCCTCTTTGGGGCCTAGCAAATGGGAATAAAATAGATAATCCAAAATTTAATAGATAGAGCCGCAAAATTTTACATATACAATAGATTAGTGTTGCCCTACTTAGTAGATTTACCAAAAATTATATATAACCTCTACAATTGCAAGCGTATTACCAAACTTTGGCATGGCCGAAGTTAGACCATACTTCTAGTTTTTTTCTAATAATGAATACCCGAGTGCACTAAAAAATGAAAATTTGTATAAAGAAGTGCACCTCTGAAAGTTTTGCGAAGCTCTGAAAGTTTACTAATGTTTTTGTGAGCCCGTGTTTGAGCTTTCGTTGAAATTGCTCTCTACATTTGTAAGTCTAAAAGAACGAAGACACTTAAAGAAATAAAAAAAGCTGGATATGGAAATTAATACTCAAGGTTTGACGTGTATCAACAGTAAAGAAAAACAAAAAAAATATAAAAATATAAATATAAGCAAATTCAAAGTGTATTGGAATGATCCAATAATAGCGAAAGGGCGCTGATTTAGCGGCTGCGCTTGGGCTGCATTCTGGGCAGCAATATGTGAAATTAATTGTTTAATAACTTCGGTTCTGGATCTACTTTCTGAATGAAATTTTCAGGACATAATATTGACACCTAAAGGTGTATATATACGATATATCCCAGCTCCCTAGTATTTTAAATACGTTTTTTCCACTTGTGGGGCTAATGGGGGGAGGTGTCCAAAATTTAATAAGTTTATTATCTGTATTTGCACCACAGAAACCTACATAGTCAATTTGGTATCTCTAGGTATTATGGTCTTAAAGTTATAGCTTAAAAACAAAGTCATAATATCGATTGTTATCGATAATAAGGACATAGGATGAGTTATTGAAAAAAAAATAAACTTGTACTGCGTATGGTATACAAGAATATATATCTAAAACGGACGGACGGACAGACGGACAGACGGACATGGCTAGATCGACTCAGCTCGTCGTCCTGATCAAGAATATATATACTTTATGGGGTCTGCCACATCTCCTTCTGCCTGTTACATACATTGTCACAAAACCATTATACCCTGAATTCCCATTTTCAATTGGTTCAGGGTATAAAAATGGGTTCGGCTGTGCAGACTGGAATGGATCGCTACATTCATATCAAGCGAAAAGTTAGCCCACAAAATACAAAATCTGGTAACAAACTAAAAATTACCTGTGGCAATAATAGTGGCGGAACCATTAAGACACCTACTGGCAGATGCTGATCCCCATCCTGTTCAGGAGAATCAATCGAATCAGTCGAAGGGGGCGTACTAAAAAAAGTTAAGCCTCTACCTATGTACATTCGCGAGCAAAGCTCAAGTACATTAGTGAACAAACTATCGGCACTAATTGGAAATGCAAAATTTCATATAATTCCTATAAGAAAAGGAAATATACACGAAACAAAAGTGCAAATTTATGCCTGATACCTGAATGAAGCAGGTTAAAATATTTATACATATCAGCTCAAAAGCTCTTAAGGACTTCAAGTTGTCCTAAAGGGAATTGAATCAACAGTGACACATGCAGAAATCATTGGGGGACTCAAAGATAAAAACTTCCATGCAAAAACAGTCATAAATATATTAAATAAAAACAAAGTGCCGCAGCCACTCTTCAGAGTTGAGGTCGAGCCAGATGGGCACACCAAGTTATACTGCACGCTACGACCAGTCTGCATCGCTTGTGGTGACTCTCACGAATCTTCCGCCTGCTTCGCAAACAAAGATGATATAAACACGAAAAAGCGTGGAAACTGTGGAGGAAACCACACAGCAAAGTACAGAGGATGCCCAGTCTACAAAGATTTAAAAAACGGAGTTCTAACTTCCCAAATTACTCCAGATGTATTCTACGCCAAAGCAGCCAGGTCTTCATTTGGCCCCGCAAATACCATTAAGGGCATCTCGTTTACTAATGCTCTAAGAACAGGTCTAGAAAAACCAGCCCCAGCCCCAGTGACCCCAAGTAGAAATCTGGCATCTGGATGAGCTAGCCAGTTAGGATGAACCCCTGGAGGCGATTAAAACCGTTTTAAAAGACGACCAGGGACCAGCCTAAACGCTGCTTGAAATGGCAGGACGTCGAGCATATGGCGAGGACTTAAAAGGTGCTTGCTACACTAAAGTGGAAACTTTCCGACGCTTACACGGGCAGCGACCACACTGTGTACATTCGGTGAGCCAGCAACCAGCAAAACGACTCGTTATTGTTAAGCTTTTCACGTCAGCAACGCCCAGCTGATCAGGCAGATCAGCTTACCTGAGCTTACGTTTGAGCGAGCTTTTCTCAGTCTCTCAGAGAGTAAGCTTGCGTCAGAAGCGCTAACTCGCGCTCAGGTACACGGATCTAATAATTAGGCTTTGTTGTTTAGCAATTTAATCGCTCTGCGCACGCATTCTTCTCAGTTCTAAAGGGTACACGCAACGCTGCGCAAGTGCCTTTTCTACACATAGAAGCTTCCACCCTATAAATAAAGTTCATAAATATTACCAAATACAACACAACTTTAATTAAATAATTCAATCACAAAGCTATTATATCAAAACAACAATTCCAACAACTACAAAAAATCCCGACATCGTTGCCTCAAACATTGGTCCATATATATATGTAGTAAATCTACTCGCCCAACTAGGCATCGGTGGACAACTACACAACTGATAAGTACATTTACAGCCTAATCGTATATATATATATGTGTTTCCAAGCTCCCTCCAGTTTTTCGTTTTTTGCTTTGCGCGGCAATCGCAGAAATAATTATATACATACAAAACGGTTCATTCCATCATATATCTATGCCTATGTATATATGTAAATCGGTGCAATTACTCCAGCTACCAATAGAGTTCGATCTCACTTGAGTTTCTTCGGCGATTGCACTTTGTTCCACATATCCATACCCATCCCAAATATATATATATATGCATAATTGTGAGTGGCCAGGCTTAATTAGGTTGACTCCAGTCTCTCTCTCTCTGAGCGACACTTATTCAGGCTGACAACACTCCGATTGTATGCACATACATATATGTGTATGTAATTTTTACCAACTATTATCCGTCTTATATGTTTCTTATATGTTTTAAAATAGTTGGCACTGTCCGTGTATGTTAATGTTGTCGCAAAGTTAACTTCGTAACAAACATACAATTCCGCAAAGACTTACATAGTACAACGCTAGTATACACTCACACATACATACTTACCTCCATGCACCCTACCTCACAGTCAATAAGCAACATTGACTTAGCTTTTTATACCCTGAACCCATTGAAAATGGGAAATCAGGGTATAATGGTTTTGCAAAAAGTATGTAACAGGCAGAAGGAGGAGTGGCAGACCCCATAAAGTATATATATTCTTGATCAGGGCGACGAGCTGAGTCGATTTGGCCCTGTCCGAGTTTGTTTTAGATATTCGATAAATTTTTCCGTTTCAATGATATCGATTTAACGTTATCAAGATTCAGTTTTTTTACCATATCTTTTACATATTTTTTGCTACAGCTACCAAATTTGGGATTTAGCTTTTTGTAAATAAAAAACATTTTCTATTTTTTTATATTTTGGATACCAGCTCCAGATTTCGCAAAAAAAATGTATTAAAAAAAAATTATCTAAGCCACAATTTAAATTTTTCAATTTTTTTAGTGAAAATCGTATTTTTAATAAATGAATAACATTCAATGCTGAAAATTGCATTCAAATCCGTTAAGTAATACAGAAGTTATTAAACGAAACATTTAATCAATTGTAAGAGCACGCGGCAGCAGCCTGTACGTGTGCACACATACATTCAAATCAACTACGCAGTAATCGGCTAGCGTGCTTCTGTGTGCATGGTATGTATATGTGTGCATGTGCAAATCAGCTTTTTTCCCGTCAAATCGGGCTTTTTGTGAAAGTGCAATTGCGGGAAAAATTCCAAAACAGAGGATAGCGGGAAATATAGCCTTTTAAAAACCGGCTTAGCTGTTTATACCCTGAACCCATTGAAAATGGGAATTCAGGGTATAATGGTTTTGTGACAATGTATGAGAAGGAGGCGTGGCAGACCCCATAAAGTATATATATTCTTGATCAGGACGACGAGCTGAGTCGATCTAGCCATGTCCGTCTGTCCGTCTGTCCGTCCGTCCGTCTGTCCGTCAGTATAAACGCAGTGATCTCGTAAACCACAAAAGCTAGAGATTTGAGATTTTAGATATATATTCTTGTATACCATACGCAGTACAAGATTATTTTTTTTTTCGATAACTCATCCTATTTCCTTATTATCGATAACAATCGATATTTTGACTTTGTTTTTAAGCTATAACTTAAAGACCATAACAGATAGAGACACCAAATTGACTATGTAGGTTGCTATGATGTAAATAGAGATAATAAATTTTTTAAATTTTGGATACCTCCCCCCATTAGCCCCATAAGTGGAAAAAACGTATTTCAAATACTAGGGAGTTGGGATTTCGTATATATACACCTCTAGATGTCAATATTATGTCCTGAAAGTTTAATTAAAAAAAGTAGATCTAGAACCGAAGTTATTTAACAATGAATTTCTCATAATGCTGCCAAGAATGCAGCCCAAGCGCAGCCGCTAATTCATGTATGCAGTAAGCGGCGCGCGTGCTTGTGTATGTATATGTGTGCGTGTGTGTGTGCGCGCAGAGGGTAATATGTACCGGTAAAAGATGTAAGCTAGATTGTTTAAAACACCGCCTCGGACTTGGTTCAGGGGATCTCGTAGTCGGGCAGACCCGACTAGAGCGTTCTTACTTGTTATACCTTATATACCCACGCTCGAACCATTTTTAAAGCTTCTTTACAGTTGCTGTTATCCTGCCTGAGGTGATCCTGCTATACGTAAGGACTCGTCTTCTATGGGCCCACTTGGCTGAGTGATTCGCTAATTGCAAGGAACTCCGGCACTCCTTTCCGAGTGCGATACGTCTTGCACGTAAAGGATTCGCTCTGGGTACTCCAGGTTATCGCCAGGATCCGCTTCTGTATACTCCGGCGATCCGCGTGGATTTCATACAGGCCCTCCTAATGCTGGATTCACCTCGAGCACTCCTACGTATTCGCAAGAGACAGCGTACTCACTCTGAGTACGCATGGTTACACCGCAAACAGCACTCACACGCTCCAAGATTTGCTAAAGCTGCCTATCTGCTAAAGCTGCCCACCAGTGTCCTGTATTGGTGGCAGTTGTTGGTGGATGCTCTTCTGGGTAAGGTTCACTGGTGTCCCTCGATGATCACTTTTCACTGGCACTTACGTTGACTTGTACTCACTTTCTCTTGTAATTTCACTCTCCTTCAGTCGGCTTCCTTTCTCCTTTTCTCCCATTTAACGGTGCCATCGCATGCTCGTCCAGAACATTCCATCCGCCAAAGCCCCGATATCGTGGTGCCACTGCATGACTGGCATGGGCGGACTGCGTCAGTTATAGCTGCGCAGCCGCAAACGGCATCTCGGCTAACGGTTCACGGATTGTCCGTGTGTGCGACACGAGCCCATCGCTGAATAGCCGAGTGCGGCAGTGAGCCACTTCTGTGTGTGTGTGTGTGTCGCGTATATCGTTGCGCGGGTTGCCACCAACAGTTATAGAGCTTGCTGTGAGCTTCTGAGCCCATACATATAGATATCTACTTCTATGTAGTTATATATCCAACTGGGCTTCCATATGGTTCCTCAGAGTATATTATATTAAATAACTACAAATAGAATATTACGTTATTTTTCTAAAAAGGGAGGTGTAGTATGTTTGGTATTGAGCTGACATACGTCTAACCTAATGTAGTGTATTCTACAAAAACAATTGTAAACCGATCGATCACTTATGTGTGGACCAACAACGCCGCTTGAGAAATGCAGAGTCTGGACTTTGCCACTGAGCGAGCCAGTGCACAAAGCAACAATTCTTTTTATAACCTTGAAAAGAAGGTATAGTCATAAGTTTGCAACGCACAGAACTAAGCATCTCCGACTATATAAAGTATTTATATTCTTGATCATCAAGATGGGCTGAGTTGACATAGCCATGTCCGTCTGTCTGTCTGTCTGTCCGTCTGTCTGGATCAACGCGATCTCCTCCGAGACTATTGAAGCTACAGAGCTGAAATGTTGCACATGTCCTGGAATCTGCTGTGTATTGTGTATGAATTTTATATCTTGGATTCATCAGGATAGGATGACTATATCCTAAAGCTCCCATAGGACAGATCGGTTTTAAGAAAAGTTTAAGGGGGATTACTTTGGCGCTATTAAATTCTAATACTTAAAATTTGGAATATATACTCGTATAACCCAATTCCATTTAAAAATATATAGTATATATAGCTTCGCCTATTAGGAGCGTGGAAAACCGGGTAAAACTGTATCTTCTACAGTTTTGAAGCTAGAACACCCAAATTGGGCAAGAAGACTTCTGTTAGCCTTCCTTTAAGATGTGTAAAATATTTATTTATTAGGGGCGTGGCAAATCGGGTAAGGCTATATTGTGCGCAGTATAAATACTTTAATATTTTGGGTAGACCACTGTTCAAAAAAAAAGATATATTTTACAATATATAGCTACGCCCATCAGATGAGTTGCAAATCGGGTAAAACTGTATCTTCTGCAGTTTTACATCTAGAGAATCTGAAGCTTGACAGCTTTCCCAAAAATAAAAAAAAATTATATATATCCGCAAATTGGAATAAAATAGATAATCCAAAATTTAATAAATAGATCCTCAAAATTTGACATATACAATAGATTAGTGTTGCCCTACCCAGTAGATTTACCAAAAATTATATATATCCTCTACAATTGCAAGCGTATTACCATCCTTCTAGCTTCTTAGCCCATCCTTCTAGTTTTTTTCTAATAAGGAATACCCGAGTGCACTAAAAAATCAAAATTTGTATAATGAAGTGCACCCCTGAAAGTTTTGCGAAGCTCTGAAAGTTTACTAATGTTTTTGTGAGCCCGTGGTTGAGCTTTCGTTAAAATTGTTCTCTAAATTTGTAAGTCTAACAGAAGGAAAACACTTAAAGAAATAATAAAAATAAATAAAAAATAAATAAAAATACTACAACTGCCCAGCAGAAATCGCGCAAATTGAGCGACGCTCAGAATAAAGAGCGTAGAAGCTCTAGCGATCAAAGAAATGGGTTCTACTCAAACGACAAAAACAACAACAAAGAGCAACTGAGCTCTTTTGAATACTGAAAACCAGAGAGCACGTTCATGCTCTCGAGCTCTACTGACCGTATGACAAGAGGCATGGAGCTCGCAGTGCACCTCACCATTAAACGCGAATAATTTAATTTCGACACACGCCGCACTAAAAACAAGGACAATGACCTCTTTAGCTACTGCAATAGCATCAACAACAACAACTGCAATTGTTTAAGTCACTAACAACGCGATTATGATCAGTTTCTGCATCGCTAGCACAAAACTCAATTACAACATCGAGTGTAAACTCCTGCGTCAATTTCAACAACAACAAAAACATGCAAGCCGATAAACCACAACAAAATCTAACAATTAAGAACGCTCTAGTCGGGTTTGCCCGACTACGAGATCCCCTGAACCAAGTCCGAGTCGGTGTTTTAAACAATCTAGCTTACATCTTTTATCTGTACATATTATCCTCTGCGCGCACACACACACGCACAAGTATACATACACAAGCACACGCGCCGCTTACTACGTAGCAATATGAGAAATAAATTGTTAAATAACTTCGGTTCTAGATCTACTTTCTTAATGAAATTTTCAGTAAATAATATTGACATCTAAAGGTGTATATATACGATATATCCCAGCTCCCTAGTATTTGAAATACGTTTTTTCCACTTGTGGGGCTAAAGGGGGAGGTATCCAAAATTTAAAAAGTTTATTATCTGTATTTGCACCACAGAAACCTACATAGTCAATTTGGTATCTCTAGGTATTATGGTCTTTAAGTTATAGCTTAAAAACAAAGTCAAAATATAGATTGTTTTCGATAATAAGGAAATAGGATGAGTTATCGAAAGAAAAAAAATAAACTTGTACTGCGTATGGTATACAAGAATATATATCTAAAACGGACGGACGGACAGACGGACATGGCTAGATCGACTCAGCTCGTCGTCCTGATCAAGAATATATATACTTTATGGGGTCTGCCCCACCTCCTTCTGCCTGTTACATACATTGTCAGAAAACCATTATTCCCTGAATTCCCATTTTCAATGGGTTAAGGGTATAAAAACGGGTTCGGCTGTGCAGACTGGAATGGATCGCTACATTCATATCAAGCGAAAAGTTAGCCCACAAATTACAAAATCTGGTAACACACTAAAAATTACCTGTTGCAATAATAGTGGCGGAACCATTAAGGCACCTACTGGCAGATGCTGATCCCCATCCAGTTCAGCAGAATCAATCGAATCAATCGAAGGGGCGTACTAAAAAAAGTTAAGCCTCTACCTATGTACATTCGCGAGCAAAGCTCAAGTACATTAGTGAACAAACTATCGGCACTAATTGGAAATGCAAAATTTCATATAATTCCCATAAGAAAAGGAAATATACACGAAACAAAAGTGCAAATTTATGCAGAAGCAGACCACCGTGTAGTGACCAAATACCTGAATGAAGCAGGTAAAAATATATTTACATATCAGCTCGAAAGCTCTAAAGGACTTCAAGTTGTCCTAAAGGGAATTGAATTAACAGGGACACCTGCAGAAATCATTGGGGGACTCAAAGATAAAAACTTCCATGCAAAAACAGCCATAAATATATTAAATAACAAGTAAGAAAGCTCTAGTCGGGTCTGCCCGACTACGAGATCCCCTGAATCAAGTCCGAGCTGATGTTTTAAACAACCTAGCTTACATCTTTTATCTATACATATTACCTCTGCGCGCATATACACATGCACACATACACACATTATATGGAGTTGTTTTTTTCGTAGAGTACGGACGCGTTCGCAGAGTGCTCTTCGAATTCGACACAAAATCGACACAAAATTGATATAAAATTGTACTTGGTGATTTCACAGTGAAGAAAAATCAGTGTCAGTACACGTGCTACTAGTGGACGAAGTGTACCCATCGGTTAAAAACGTAGAAACTCACTGCGGGCGCACCAGTTTGGAGCGGCGTCCTCAAGTCCGAGGCATAAGGGAGGGGGCGTCAGCGTCTTCTATGAGTGATTTCCTTTTCTTTTGCAGCAGATTCTTTTTCCCGCATTGTTGGGGAACGCGGGTTGTCTCGCCAAATATCACAATACAGCAGTTGCTTTCACTCTAACAGCTGTTAGTAGTGTTGGTAACTGCAGGGCACAACCAGCTGACCGAAGACTGGGGTCAGTGCATTGTGCATCGAATTAGCCAAGACACACACCAATAAGTTGGAGAGCATACTATGTCCCAAAAGTATAACATACTTCTGGGCTTATATTAAAATACACGCTTAGTTCTTAAGCTAAGCAGTATGGAAGCCAGAATGGAGGACGAGCTTCAAGCGTTTGCACGTCGTTCCTCGTTGTTGAGATCACCTCAACAACAGCAGACGACGACCCAGCACTGCGAGGACCATCAGCCACCTACGGAAGAGAGAGGTGAGCCAAAAACGTTGAAGGCCACGCTACTCCAAATGGGACCGGCTCTGGAGGGCCTAACGGCGTTGTTCGGCGGCCAAAGGCATATTAATGCCTTAATGAGGGAGGAATTGGCTAGACTGGTCAATCTGCAAGGCACGGCGCTGAGTTTCTGCAAAAGCGATGCAAGAAACTGCGCAGTGCAGACAACGCCCTCGCTAAATAGAGGCAATATAAGAGCCGAGCCAGTGGCGATTCGTGCTGACTCGAAGAAAATGGCTGAACCAGCAAGCGGCAGTAATACGCCCAAGAGGTCGAGGGACTCTGCTCCAGAGCAGCGGAAAACTCCCCCAAAAAACCAAGGCACCAGAAGTCAAGCCTTGGGACTCAACAGGAGCACCAAATGCTGCGCGCTGTCCCCAAAAGCCCCAGTCAGGCTACAAGAAGCTGTAGGCAAGGCCCTTGGCAGCCGAGCAGTTGTAAAAACGCTCACGGACTCGGCCCAAGTGGAAGTCCGCGATCTGGATGAGCTCGTAACAAAGGTAGAAGTCCTGGAGGCGGTCAAAACCGTGTTGAAAGAGTCGTCCTTAAAAGACGACGTAGTAAGGTCGCTTCGACCAGCTTTTGGTGGACAACAGAGGGCCACTCTCACTCTCCCAGTGACAAAAGCCAGGGAGCTAATCGAAATGGGAAAGATTAGGATAGGATGGGTCGTATGCCGCGTACGCGCTATCGACCAACCGAAACGCTGCTTCAAATGCCAGGATTTTGGGCACATTGCGGCAAACTGCACAAACAGCGAGGACCTAAAAGGTGCTTGCTTTAGGTGTGGCAAGACGGGTCATGTTGCAAGAACCTCTACCAAGCCACTCAGGTGCGGCCTATGCGCTCGGAAAGGCGAAAAAAACCAAGAGCACGCGACAGGCAGCTTTAAGTGTCCATCGTACCTCGAGGCTGTCCGGAAAATGAAATGTTAAGATTTCTACAGCTAAATCTTAACCACTGCATAGCTGCTCAAGATCTTCTAGAGCAGACTGTTGGGGAAATGAGCATCGATGTTGCCATACTCAGCGAGCCCCACCACTGCAAGACCAGTTGCCAAAGGACATGGTCTGCAGACAGGAACGGCAAGGCTGCGCTGTGGATTTGCGGAGCCCCAACGACCTTACTATCAAACGACGATATCAGCGTGCCCGTGGTAGTCCTTCTTTTGCTGAAAAGCAGTTGGAATACCAACTTGCAAGACGTCAGCTAAAGAAGGCCATACGGGCTAGCAAGCGTGATTACTTCTTGGAACTGTGTGACTCAGCAGAAGTTGACTCCTGGGGCAAAGCTTTAAACGGTGGTCAAAAGACTTTACGCCGGCAAACAAGCGCAGCCTACTGATTGTTTGGAGTTAAGGTATATCGTGGAAACTCTTTTTCCACGCAGACTAAACTCCATCCAAGTGACAGAGTCGCTGTCACTCATCCGGAGACCATCCAGTCCGATAGATACAGTAACTGTGACGAAATCCTGACTGTTGCTAGAAGCCTTAGGCCCAGCAAAGCGCCAGGCCCAGATGGCATCCCAAACTGCGCACTAAGCTTGCTCTCGCTTTGCACCCAGGTGCATTCGCGGAGCTTTTCAAAGAGTGCCTGACTCAGGAAACTTTCCCTGCAATCTGGAAAGTCCAGAACTTGGTACTTCTTCCCAAGGCAGGTAAACCACCTGAAGAACCATGTCCTTAGGCCAATCTGCCTTCTGGACAACATGGGAAAGGTTCTGGAGAAGTTGATCTGCTCCAGAATCGAGGCCGCGATTGCTAGCGCAGGTGACTTGTCACCGAATCAATTTGGCTTCCGCAAGGCCAAGTCAACTCGGATGCGTTGACTAAAGTAGTTGGCCTCGCAACTTCAGCCATCCAAGGCACGAGATGGAAGCATGGGACGAAGAAGTACTGCATCATAGCGACGCTGGATGTGAAAAACGCGTTCAACTCAGCCAGCTGGTAGGAGGTATTTTAGAGGGAGAACATTAGTTTTCAATTCTAGTGATGGCCCTCAAACTCATACGTACAGCCGGAGTACCCCAAGGATCAGTGCTGGGTCCTCTCCTTGGAATGTGATGTTGACGGAGTCCTGCGACTAGAATTACCCGCAGGAACTCACATCTTGGCTTTGCGGATGACGTAGCCGTCGTTACCATAGGAAAGGAACTTAGGGATGCAGAGGAGATATGCAGCGGCAGTTCAAATGCTCAAGACTGGCTGATGAGAGCAGGACTCGAATTGCGGCGCACAAAACCGAGGCAGTGCTGGTCAGTGCCGGAAGAAAGTTGAAACGGCCCAGATTGATTGGCAACACCACCATTGCTACAAAAGAGCAATAAATCCTTGGAGTCATGCTAGACACAAGAATGACGTTCCGTGAACATCTGGAGTTATCCATGAGAAAGCAGCTGGATCCTGTGAGCACTCACAAGATCATGCTGAACACACGGGGACCTAAACAACAACGACGCCATCTTCTGATGAGTGTTACGAGGTCCATCATTCTTTACGCTGTTAGTTGGTAAAAGCGATGGCTACTCCAAGCTCAGCCGAGGTTCGAGCCACCTCCGCCTATGTGCTTTCGAGTCAGTTGCGCGTTCAGAACAGTCTCTGATGATGCAGCACTCGTTTAGCTGGAATGCTCCCAATTGAGGATTGGTCATCGAATGGATGATTAATAGAGCAACAACATCGAGCCACACGCATCAGCAATCTGGAGCACGGAGAGAACTCTCAGCTTGCTCGATGGCAAAGGAAGTGGGATGAGTCGTCAAAAGGACGCTGGACACACACGCTTATCCCGGAACTGGCGCCGTGGATAAATCGTAGTATGGAGAAGTAAACTTTTTCTTTCGCAGATCCTAACTGGACACGGATGTTTCCGGACTTCCTGCTCCGTTTTGGCCACGACAACACAGATGAGTGTTCCTGGTGCGGCGAAGGAATCGTGGAAGACGCAAACCACTTTCTTCGAGTGTGGACGATTCTCCGCAGAGAGGCGACAGCTAGAGGAAGCAGTGGGTCAATCCATAGGAAAAACAACCTGGTGTCGATTTGCTGGATTTCAGGAAGCGTGGCGCTCAACCAGTGTCTTCGCGGCACTGGTTTGACGGGTCCGCAGGATCGAGGGACCAGACGACGAGCCGAGTGGACTAGGTGGCGCAAGCGCCTGCGAAGCATTGCTTTGCGGCCGTCCCGCAGGCATCATGCGCTCCCGTTCCTGTAACTCCATTTTTTACCCTGAACCCTTGAAATGGGAAATCAGGGTTAATGGTTTTGCAAAAAGTTTACAGGCAGAAGGAGGCGTGGCAGACCCCATAAGTATTTTTCTTGATCAGGGTGACGAGCTGAGTCGATTTGGCCCTGTCCGTCTGTCTGTCCGTCCGTCTGTCCGTCTGTCCGTCTGTCCGTTGTTAACGCGTCGATTCAGAACATTAGAGCTAGAGAGTTCAAATTTTGCATGATGGTCTGTGTTCGCGCGCATTCGAGTTTGTTTTAGATTTCGATATTTTTCGTTTCAATGATTCGATTTAAACTTTATTTCCATTCTTTACATATTTTTAGCTCAGCTACCAATTTTGTTTTAGCTTTTTTTTCATTTTCTATTTCATATTTTGGATCCGGCTCCACATTTCACAAAAAAAAATTTAAAAATTTCAAGGCCACAATTTAATTTTAAATTTAGTGAAAACCGTTTAACAAATTATGCATTCAATGCAGAAAATTGCTTCAAATCCGTTAAGTAATACAGAAGTTTTAAGGAAACATTTAAAAGCACGCGGCAGCAGCCTGTACGTGTGCCACATCATTCAAATCAACTCGCAGTTCGGCGAGCGTGCTTCTGTGTGCTGGTTGTTTGTGAGCTGTGTTCACTGTTGCCAAATCAGCTTTTTTCCCGTCAAATCGGGCTTTTTTGAAAGTGGAATTACGGGAAAAATTCCAGAACAACGGATGCGGGAAATTGCTATTAAACTATTTGCTGTATTTGACTTAATTTTGCTATTTCTTTATTGAATCAAATGGTGAAAATTTCAGTACAAATTAGCAAAAAAAAGGTTGCCAAATTTTACTGCATTTTGAAGACATTTTTTATTAAGAAAAATTTTGCAGAAAAATTGAGGAATTCAATACATTTCCTACAATCTACAAAATTTGCTTCGAAAATTAAGCTTTCTTCCCAGCTTTTTTCTCCGAAAACTTCGCTTTATTTTGGGTCTATTTTTCCTTGATCTAGCTTTTTTTGCTCAACAAAAGTTGGCAACACTGATGTGTTACAATTGTGCACGTGTTTTGTGTGCTGTGTTTGCGTGCCTGTGTTATGTGTGCATGTGTTATGCGCGCAGAGGAAATTTTAGATAAAAGATGTAAGCTAGGTTGTTTAAAACATCAGCTCGGACTTGGTTCAGGGGTCGGGCAGCCTCGACTAGAGCGTTCTTACTTGTTAAATTTTAAGAAATAAACGAATACAAAAACACATACACACAGGCACGCATATACACATGCACACACATATACACATACACATATACACATGCACACATATACACGTGCATACAATTGGTTACACATCAGTGTTGCCAACTTTTGTTGAGCAAAAAAAAGCTAGATCAAGGAAAAATAGACCCAAAATTAAGCGAAGTTTTCGGAGAAAAAAGCTGGGAAAAAAGCTTAATTTTCGAAGCAAATTTTGTATGATTTGTAGGAAATGTATTGAAAAATGTATTGAATTCCTCAATTTTTCTGCAAAATTTTTCTTAATAAAAAAAAATGTCTTCAATAATGCAGTCATATTAATTTGAAAACCTTTTTTTTTTGCTTACCACAAAAATTTTTACTGAAATTTTCACTATTTTGTATTCAATTTTATAAGAAATCATGCAAATATTAAGTCAAATTAAAAACAGCTAAATCGGTTTTTTAAAAAGCTATATTTCCCGCTATCCGCTGTTTTGGAATATTTTCCGCAATTGCTCTTTCATAAAAGCCCGATTTGACGGGAAAAAAGCTGATTTAGCAACAGTGATACACATGCACAAATATACATATCATGCACACAGAAGTACGCGCGCCGATTTCTGCGTAGTTGATTTGAATGTATGTGTGCACACGTACAGGCCGCTGCCGCGTGCTTTTACAATGTTTCCTTTAATAACTTCTGTATTACTTAACGGATTTGAATGCAATTTTCTGCATTGAATGCTATTAATTTATTGAAAATACGGTTTTCACTAAAATATTTGAAAAAATTAAATTGTGACTTTGATAATTTTATTTTTTTAATAAATTTTTTTTGTGAAATGTGGAGCCGGTATCCAAAATATGAAAAAATAGAAAATGTATTTTATTTACAAAAAGCTAAAAACAAAATTTGGTAGCTGTAGCTAAAAATATGTAAAAGATATGGTCAAAAAGTGAATCTTTATAACGTTTTAAATCGATATCATTGAAACGGAAAAATTTATCGAATATCTAAAACAAACTCGATATTTTCACTGTATACACAGACCATCATGCAAAATTTGAAGTCTCTAGCTCTTATATGTTCTGAGACCGCCGCGTTCATACATACGGACAGACGGACAGACGGACGGACGGACGGACAGACAGACGGACAGGGCCAAATCGACTCAGCTCGTCGCCCTGATCAAGAATATATATACTTTATGGGGTCTGCCACGCCTCCTTCTGCCTGTTACATACATTTTGCAAAACCATTATACCCTGATTTCCCATTTTCAATGGGTTCAGGGTATAAAAACAAAGTGCCGCAGCCACTCTTCACAGTTGAGGTCGAGCCAGAGATCCAAATTCTAGAGAAAAATTCCAGAGTCGGAGAATCACTGTAAAAGAACAGCATAAGCGCAACGCTCCAGTGCAATGCTCAAATTGCCAGGAATATGGGCACACCAAGTCATTCTGCACGCTACGACCAGTCTGCATCGCTTGTGGTGACTCTCACGAATCTTCCGCCTGCTTCGCAAACAAAGATGATATAAACACAAAAAAGTGTGGAAACTGTGGAGGAAACCACACAGCAAACTACAGAGGATGCCCAGTCTACAAATCAGAACACATCAAACGGAGTTCTGAGCTGAGGAGTTCAGCGAGGTCTTCACTTGGCCCCGCAAATACTATTAAGGGCATCTTGTTTACTAATGCTCTAAGAATAGGTCTAGAAAAACCAGCCCTCTGAACATCATTACTTCATGAAATCCAAACAGAGCGGAATAGGGCAATCGTTCGGCAGCCCATGGAGCAACCACAAAGTTCTATTGAAGCTCTTATATCCAGTCTACTTAAACACAGATGCTTGCATCCCAACACTCCAATTAATCAACGGTTTCTCTTCGTATAGCCAACGGTGTTTCTCGGCATAAACTTGAAATAACTCAATTCCTATATGTCAAAACGGCAAACAGCGCTTTTCAGTCTCTGAAGATCAATTCATTCATAGCAGCAGGAGACTACAATTCCAAGCACACGCTCTGGGGATCTCGACTTGTGAACCCCAAAGGAAAGCTGTCATAAAATAAGGAATAAACTTAATTTTATTTCTCCGGGTAGGCCTACATATTGGTCAGCAGATCCTAGAAAACTACCAGACTTGATTGACTTTGCAGTGACAAAAAATATCTCACGGAATCTGATAAGTGCCGAAGCACTCACGGCCCTTTCATCCGACCACTCTCCCGTTCTATTAAATCTTCTCCAATGTCCGGAAATCGTAGATCATCCATCCAGGGCTCTTGAGCGGGAAGAAGAAAACGGACAACACCGGTACATAAAGCAAATATTGACTACCAGTACGAAGCATCCACTCTGGAAAGCTCACCTTAGTCTTAGTCCGCCGACTGAAACAGTCATTCCCTTTAGAAACTCTCTTGGCAGTTGGACCCGCAGCGATAAAGACAGAGCCAGCACATTTGCGTCTCATCTTCGAAATGTGTTTTAACCAAATCTTGCAACCAATTCATTTGTACTACCGTCCGTACAAGCTCACACCAAAACTGCGACCGAGATTATTGAATTTCACCGGAATGAGATTTAAAAAAAAAAAGAACAATTAAAACCAAAAAAGTGTTCCGGCGAAGATCTAATAACACCAAAAATTACAATTGAATTCCCGAACTGTGCAATCTGCCTCATCTGCACACTGTTCAACGCAATTACTAGGCTTAGATACTTCCCAAAAAATGGAATAAGTCTATCATCATAGTGATACCGAAACCAGGAAAAGATCACACAACACCATCATATTACAGACCAATAAGCATTCTATCATGCCTGTATTTGAACATCGGGAATACTGCAGTGCGATATTTCTTGATGTATCTGAGTCATTCGATCGAGTCTGGTTGGATGGCCTCATGTACAAAATGAAAACGATACTGCCTGATTACATTCACAAGCTTTTTGAATCGTATCCTTACAATAGAGTATTTGCAGTGAGATGGAAATCTACTATGTCTGAGGACTACATTATAGAATATGGAGTTCCCCAGGCAGCGTAGTCGGGTCTACCCTATAAGTTCTGTACACAGCGGATATCACTGCGGATATCACTAAAAGCGTACGTCTTACAAAATCTACGTTTGCTGACAACACCGCGATTCTCAGTCGCACAAGATGTCCAGTTCAAGCAACAGTACAACTAGCTGATCATTTGGTGTCAGTGGAAAAGTGGCTATCAGACTGGCGCATTAAAGTAAACGAACAAAAGTGCAATCACGTATGGTGCACTCTCAACAGGCAAAGCTGTCCTTCGCTGACCCTAAACAACAAGCAACTTCCCCAAACTCATTATGTTACGTATCTTGGAGTTCATATTGACAGTCGTCTTACTTGGCGGAGACACATTGACGCAAAGAAAATGCAGCTAAAACGGAAGCCAATAGCCTTCATTGGATCCTAATCGATCACCCCTATGTTTGGACTTTAAGGTCCTTCTTTACAACACCGTTCTTAAACTCATCTGGACTTAAAGCTCTCAATTATGGGGGAACGCAAGCAGCAGCAAAATTGACATCATTCCAAGATCTTGAGGACTATTACTGGGGCACCATGGTATGTTCGAAACGAGAATATTCACAATGATCTGAACATTCTGCCAGTAAAAGATGAAATAAATGATATATAAGATCAAGAAGCGATGCTGTCTGCATACCATGACGATCCAATAAAAGGAGGTCATACAGGCATAACCAAAACTAACTAGATAACATAAAACATCACTGTAAGTATAAAACTTTGTAAGATATAGCTTTCTCCGATTTGGATAGAGTAGGAGGGGAGATTGCCTGTTTTGCTTGGAAGGACAAAGGCCGCAGTCTCAATATGCAACCTAGGCTTAGTAGGAGATGTGAGCCCCAGATGACACAACTTCTTTGATTGGGCGGAGATTGCTTGGTTGGGCCCAGTCATGTGAGCTGAAACCAAGCTGAAAGGCGGGTTGATCGCATTGAACATGCGTTTGGAGATAAAGGATGCATCGGATCCAGAATCGATCAACGCGCGCACTGGTTAGTTGGCCCCCAGGTGCGATATATTCACAAGGGCGGTTCCTAGTAGGACGTCTTGCGTGTTGGAGGCAAAACAGTTTTGCACGTGCGTAGGTGAGGTTGAAGGAGTGGACTGTATGTTCGGGAGACTTGCGTCTGGAATGGAAGAAAGCGAAGCGGAGGGGACGTCTCGATGCAGAAGTATATTGTGACGTCCCTTGCAAGTGCGGCAGTTATACGCACTGGTACAATCTTCTAAAAACGAGACGTACACGGATCGGGTGGTTTTCTTTCGAACACAGCTTGCAACTTTGCTGGTTGACGCTTACTTTCGTTGTGAAAGTGTGGATCCTGGCCATCGGCATGTTCTTTTTGAGGACTTGAGACTGGTTGATCGTGGTTGAAGGGGGCTTGTGGTCTTCAATAGCCTCAAGCGTTCGATGTCTATTGATTAAGAATTTGTTCATCAAATCCCACGAAGGTAACTCTGTCCTATTACTGATGCATTGCTCCCAGACGGACAGAGTTAATTTGGAAAGCTTTGATGAACAAATGAATACGAGAGTGGCATCCCAATTCTCAGTATTTACGTCGGAATGCTCCAGAGCGGTCAGACACCCTTCAATGGTACTTTGCAGCTCTTTGAGTGTTGCCCCGGTCTCTTGGTGCATGGATGTCAGACTGAATAGTTTAGTTGACGGTTCACTAACAGTCATTTGTTTTCAAAGCTGCCTGTTAGGTTGTTCCAGGCGGATTGGAATCCCTCATTAGTGAGAGGTGATTTGGAAACGATAGCCTTGGCTTCTCGTATCGTTTTGGAGTTTAGGTGGAATAACTTTTCCACAGGTGTTAGGCTTGGATTATGCACATACAGCACTGTGAATAAGGTAGGCCATTTTAAATAGTCACCCGTGAACACTTCTATATCACAGGGTGGGAGGTGGCAGCCTCGTGGAGCGGAGGAGTGAGGAATTGTGGGCGCGACCGGGGCTGTTCGATACGCTCTCCAAAATGGGCTGCCCACCGTTCATAAACCATGTAACAATACTCGTACTTCGCCTGAACGGTGCCCAGATCAGCCCTGCTGTCTTCAAGATCGCTGGCTAAGAGGACCTTTGTACAACGGTCACACTCCTCTTCTACCTTGGCCCACAAAGTCTTGACATGGTCAAGACGAATTTTCAGGACATGGAGAGAAGCTTCTCCATTCGCATCTGCACCTAGCCTAGCTTCAAGCTGGCTAAATTTGTCGGAAGTGGCAATAAACTCCGCCAAGGACATCCTTGATTTCTGAAGCTGGTGCTGCACGGAGGATCGTAAGAGCCGAGTTGGAGCCGAAACTGGAAGAGTTCGGGAGCTTATGGAATGGCACTTGTACGATGCCAAGACTGCAGAACCGGATGGCGTGCTGCGTGGAGAAGTCTTGAGTGCCACAAGCTTACTGCGGATTGTTGGAGAAGTAGAGGCGGCTCTGGATTTAGACCCAGAGGTCGGAAATAGAGTCGATGGAGATTTCTTAGCAGTCGGAATCGGAATCTCTCCCCCAGTTGGCATTATATGCTGCTATAGCAGTTAGGATACCCGTTTGGATAATAGTATGCCAATAAACCACGTAGTAGAGGCTGGGAACTGAAAATTCGGAGAGTGCTGGACTAGCACTACAAAACACAAAAAAAAAATAAAAAAAATTTAATTTTTTTTTTATTATAGTCAATATAACCTATTGACTGTCGGGAAGTATACGTTTGGAAGTGTCGTCTTGTAAAAAATTTTTATATATAATTTTTTTTTTTTTTTTGTTTTTGTAGTCAGTATGGCCTGTTGACTTTACGTATAGCGTAGAATAATAAACAATAACTATTTATTATTGTTATTTTTATACCCTGAATTCCCATTTTCAATGGGACAATGTATGTAACAGGCAGAAGGAGGCGTGGCAGACCCCATAAAGTATATATATTCTTGATCAGGACGACGAGCTGAGTCGACCTAGCCATGTCCGTCTGTCCGTCTGTCCGTCCGTCCGTCTATTCTCCGTCCTCTGTCCGTCCGTCTGTCCGTCCGTAGGAACGCAGGGATCTCGTAAACCACAAAAGCTAGAGATTTGAGATTTTAGATATATATTCGTGTTTACCAAACGCAGTACAAGTTTATTTTTTTTTTTCGATAACTCATTCTATTTTCTGATTATCGATAACAATCGATATTTTGACTTTGTTTTTAAGCTATAACTTATATACCATAATACCTAGAGACACCAAATTGACTATGTAGGTTGCTATGATGTAAATACAGATAATAAATTTTTTAAATTTTGGATACCTCCCCCCATTAGCCCCATAAGTGGAAAAAACGTATTTCAAATACTAGGGATTTGGGATTTCGTATATATACACCTCTAGATGTCAATATTATGTCCTGAAATTTTAATTAAAAAAGTAGATCTAGAACCGAAGTTATTTAACAATGAATTTCTCTATGCAATGCTGCCAAGAATGAGCCGGGCTAATTCTGTTGTAAGCGGCGCGCGTGCTTGTTTATGTATATGTGTGCGTGTGTGTGTGCGCGCAGAGGGTAATATGTACCGGTAAAAGATGTAAGCTAGATTTTTTAAAACACCGCCTCGGACTTGGTTCAGGGGATCTCGTAGTCGGGCAGACCCGACTAGAGCGTTTTTACTTGTTTATTTTAAAATTTTTTTTGTATTTTGCTGAAGTCAATGTACTCTTTTGACTGGAGTGAAGGGTATGGAAATTACATATGTTTATATGTATGTACGCACAGCTGGAGTGTTGCCAGCCAAAAATATTACTACTCGGAGAGAGAGAGAGGCTAGATACAGCTGGATGGAGTGTGGCATCAACTCGCAACTATGCACATATGTACATATATATGTATGGAGTAAAATGTACAAACATATGAAAAAAGTGCAATTGCCGAAAACTCAAGAGAGATGAGAATCTAATGGTGGAATTATTACACTTATTTACATATGTACATAGGGATACATATGTATATGTATATTCGATGGATGAAGTTCTGATTTGTATATATGTATCCGTTGTGTAGCTGGGGCCAGCAGAGCGGGGCGTCAATGACGATGCAGTTGAAAAGCTCCGGCTCGAAGGACCAATGTTTGTGGCGGGATGGCACAGCTCTAATAATGAAGTTATGATGCGCAGAGTTGCGTGTACAATTTGAGAGTGTTTAATTCGGAGCCGAGCGCAAGTTTGCGTTAGACAGCAAAGCGTGCTCTCAGATGGAGACGGAAAGCTCGCTCTAAGCGTCAGGTCAGATCAGCTGATCTGGCTGATCACCTGGCGTCGCTGACGAGAACAATGTGTTTTTATTTAAATGTGTTTTTTATTTTGTGCTGTTTCAGTCGAATTTAAACTCAAATTATTTGTGTTTCGTAGTTGTTTTTATTGTACGGGACATTCATTTGTTTTTGTTCTAATTCATTCAATTGGTTGTCATCAAAAATGATAATAAAAGTCGGTGAAGATGATTTAAATGTATCACACAACTACATGGGAAGACCACGAATGTCGAATATTAAGGACAGTGAACGTTTTAAAAGCAAATGTGCTTCTGAACTGTCATTAAAGGAAAACCATAACACACCTTTGCTCCCCTGTGCCTATTGGCTGCATGGGTGAAAATGCATCGCAGGTTCGTAACAAGCTTTATAAGCTTGACAGAAGTATGCACCCACGAAAAAATAGCAGCCAAATTAATATGTGCAACGTTTTTCATAGAACAATGGACACCAGCGTTCCTTTGCTATCCAGTTTGTGCCTAAATAAAAGAAAGGCTCTACAGAAAAAAAAACCTCTTTCGAAAGAT
>JAWNOY010000218.1:0-27906 GCA_035045545.1 Drosophila gaucha
CTCCCTCACTAAATTGAAGTCCGTCCTCGGTCTTCCATAGTGTCAATTACAGTTTGTTGTTTTTTGCCTATTGCTTTTCCATTTTAGGTAAACCTTAAAAGGGATGAAACCTATGAGACGGTGACGACGAGCACTACTAACATCGTCAGCATTGCCAGTTTTTTCGAAGTTTCTTAAAGTTCAACATTTGAAGTATGGCTTACTCAAAATCTCTTGGTGGCCAGTTATATTTAGGGTAGTCGATGTTGCTGAAACTGGGTGTCCTTTTACGATATTTTTCATGTTTTGTACAGAGTACCCATTTTTGTAAAATCCTCTTCATTAAACGTCAGTAAGAATGTGCCGTAGATGAGTTCGTCCGAGTCGCTGTCCATTCGTATTACAACATATCTTCGTTTATAAATAACATCCAGCGGCTGTAGGTGGCTGGGGTGGGTGTTACAATGCGCTATACCTCCAGAGTATAGTTGCTGCGCACAGGTTGTTGAATTCATTTGTTTGCAAAATGTAGTGGCGAGAGTGGCGGTGCAGTTTCCAATTGGTAAAACCGGAATCCGTGACGTTGTTATTTTCAGCGAACTGAAGTATTGTTCCATTATGTTCAACAGGAAGCATGGGTTTTTCTTACATATTACTTATTAATAAAGCGTACCAAATTATAATCTAACAGAACATTTATATAAGCAATTCAAATTAAATATGTTATAGGTTAATCTGCAGAGTGCTCATTTAAAATTTGGTTTAGGTTTTTAGAGTCAAGAATTGCATAGTTCATAACTTGAATCTTTGCGAGCGTAACATTAGATAGAGGCGTCTTGTTTTTCAATTGACTCGCTTAGTTTTGGTTGCTGAAATTTCAGTTCCTCGAAGTCGTCAAAATCAGTAGTCCCTGCTATGATCGTGTCATGCAGAAATTTAAAATCTTTCCAAATAATCGCGTTTTCGTCAATGATAAGGGTATAGTCGAGTTCGAGTAGTTAGTAATTTATTTGGTAGTTAGTATTTAGAATAAGTACTGGAAGAACCGTTTTTTTTTTTTTTTTTTTATATTTTGGGTTAGTCTTATGTACCTCCCTCCTCTTTATAATAACCGTTGACACCAAATCGGCTTCCACAGTGACCTCCTCAAACAAACATGTCATTTTGTTACCAAGTCCCTTGTTCAATTTCATGAGTACTTTGTCGCCTACTTGGAAAGTTCTATTTCTTCTGCCTGTATTTTGTCTTTGTAGAAGCAGCTCTTGCGCTTTAACAATTCTATCTCTTATTTCTGCTTCGAAGTCAGGTGGGGATGCATGGATTATGTCAATTGGTTTTTTTTTAACGACTTGTTGACTTGACTTGTTGCTTGAAGTATTAATTCAATTGTGTCATTTAATTGTTTTTCCAATTTCAAACATCTGGTAATTTCTGCGAGAGTACTATGAAATCTTTCTACCTGCCCATTTGATGTATTTACAATTTCGACATTGAAACGGTTCTTTAAAATAAACTTTACTGTTCCTGAATTTAGTGACAGTTCATTGTCACAATATATAATTTTAGTACGGGGATAAAAATTCATGAGCTGTAAGATGGGGGCACAATATCTGTTATTGTTCTGGAGGCTATAGGTTGGACAATGGCAAATTTCGAAAATTTATCCATACAAGTTAAGAAGTATTTTTTGTCTGCAGAAAAAATGTCTATGTGGAGAATTTCTCCTACTTGATTGTGGACGGGCGTTACGCCGATATACTGTTTTTGTGGATGTCGGTCGTATTTTGCTTTATTACAAATTTGGCAATTTGCAACTATTTGATTTGCTCAACGAGTCATTTTTTGGAAAAAATAGTCGAGAAGAATTTGTTTTATATTTTCTTGATCTTCTCTATGAGCCCTGTTATATTCTACGACTATAATTTCTTTTTGCTCGTTTTGATTATGAACGTCAAAAACCAACTTGGAAGAATGCTAAAATTTGGTTGATGGGAAAGTCTCAACTAGTTTGTTTTGGATAAATGCTAGTGTTGGCAAATCGCATTTAACTGCATTCACCACGTCTTTTTTAACCGCATCACTTTTTCTATTAAGTTTTGTCTATCTGAAAAGTATATGATATGTCTTGTCTTTTTGTCCGAACATAATAATAATTTTCTCAGAAGCCGTAATGCCTTCTTCAATAATTATTTGGTTCCCGAGAACAATTTATCTTTTTTTTTTTTTTTTTTTTTTTTTTTTTTTTTTTGTTTTTGTGCAAAGATTCGTCTGTTGGACTGTGAGTAATTTGTTATTTTAATTTTTACTTTTTACGGCGTCTGTTGCTGCATTTTCGGCAATTTGTTTTGCTTTGATCTCTTTTCGAGTTTGGCGCTTCCCAATTTCCAATTTTACACTTGTTTGTGTGCGTATTGCTTCAAGCTGTGTGATCATTTTGTTCGTTTTGCTCTGCATACGAAATCCGCTCTTGAGTTTTGATCTTTTTCCCTCTTTTTGCGCTCTCGTAATTTATATTTTTGCCTTTTGTTTTTGTTTGACCCCTGTTGTCAATAATGTCGTGCTGCAAGAAGTCTTGTACATTTCACCAAGCTGCTGATTCCGCACAGCCTCAATTTATTAGTTGCTGGCTGTGTGAAAATATTATGCATGCTAAGTGTGCTGGTCTCACAGGACGTGATTGCGACCGAATAACCGCAACTCCCAAAGTTGGGAGTGGTGGCTTGAATTGTTCTTGCCCTAATTGTTTGAAAAAACAATTTTCTTTCTCGAAAATGTATAACATTTTGAGAAATGATTTCCTTAAGTTAAAAACTGTTGCTAAGCAGCTGACTTGTGATTTCGAAGCAAGCTGCGGTAGACTTAGCGATTTCAATTTCGACTGTGCTCCAATGGCACAATTGGAGACGCAGTCAATACCTGTCCAATCTCCTTTACTCCCTATTCCAGTTCCTTTGCCTTTGGTTGATCAGCCAGTCGTGTCAATGGTTCCACCAAATATTCTCGACGCTACTTCTGTTCCATCGTCTATTGATGGAGCCATTGTGCCTGAATCTTTACCAGGCCCTAGCGAAAAGAGTAATGCTGTGGAACTTCGACTAAGGTCCAGTCGCAAACTCAAGGCTCCAACGAAAGTTGTGTGCTCCACAGTTTAATCTCAGTTATCGACTGCTGTTCCAACATTAACTGTTGTTGCTCTGCGCAAACAAGTTTTTGTTTCTAGACTTTCGATAGATACGACTGTGGAATCAATATCTGTTTATATATCAAAATCCTCAGGCACTGTGAATATTTCAAAGTTCACTTTCACGACCACGTGAAATTGCTTCTTTCAAAATCAATGTGCCGGTGGAAATGTTTTCAATAATATGTGAGCCCAAATTTTGGCCACCTCATATTATTGTTCATGAATTTAAGCCTAAGAATCGAAATCGGCCTTCGCCCGTTTCGCTCAAAACAGTGGTACCAACTTCATCTAATAAAGTACCAAAAAACTAAATCTTGCTCCTAATCATTTCTCTATCATTTATCAAAAAGTTAGAGGCCTTAGGAGTAAAATTAAGAACCTGTTTCTAAAGAGCTTTTCTTGTCATAATGACATTATAGCCTTTACTGAAACGTGGTTAAATCCTTCAATCTGTAACAGTGAAATTTTTTCAACTAACTTTACTGCTTATAGACGTGATCGTTTGTCCAGGAATGGTGGAGGTGTTCATATTGCTGTTAACACTTCTTTCCACTCTGAACAGTTTAATTTTATGTCGACCCGTCATGCTGAGATTGTTGGTGTCAAAGTCTCGTCGCCAACAGGCTCGTTATATGTGACCTGCTCGTACATTGCCCCTTCTTCTGATATACAAGTTTATATTGATCATCTAAACTGTAATAAAGAAGTCTTCGAATTTGTTCAAGCTACTGACCTTTTTATGGTGTTAGGGGATTTCAACAATCCGAATACTACTTGGTCTTTATTTACTGAATCAAATTACTTTATTCCATCAAATCAACATGATTTTTTTGATGGAATGCTTGACCTTCCTTTGTTCCAAATGAACTCAATATCAAATCATTTGAATCTAATTCTGGCTCTTGTAGTTATTAATGATAACTCAATTATTGATGTTTCTAGATCTATTCCATTGTCTGTTCCGGGGGATAGCCACTATCCCAGATTAGAGCTAGCTTTGTCCCTAGCTATTCCACATACTTTTTCTTCTTCTTCAAACCCTTCATCACTTCATCGTTGCTATCATAAATGTAATTTTAAATTACTAAATGAGTTAATTAATTCAACTAATTGGTCAATTTTGTATGACTCGGTTGACATTAATTTTGCAACAAGTTTTTTCTATAACACTCTAAACTCTATTTTAGATGTTTGTGTGCCTACCTGTGCTGTTTTGCCCCCCACAAATAAGCCCCCTTGGTCTTCTCGAAGACTCAATAATTTAAGAAATATTAAATCTAAATATTTCAAAAGATTTAAAAAAAACTGGTGCGAATGTTGACTGGTCTAAATATATTATAGCAAAGTCAAAATTCCACCTTCTTAACTCTCAATGTTATGAGAATTATTTATTTCGATGCAAAAGTCAATTTGTTTGGGACCCTAAACAATTTTATTCGTTTGTAAACGCGAAGTGTAAATCTTCTTGTTTGCCAAACACATTTTTTCATGGGCTGGATGAAGCTAGCAATGATTCTGATGCATCTGATCTCTTTGCTAATTTCTTCCAATCCCCCTATTCTGCTTGTAGTCCCTATAATATGTCATACCCATATTATATTTCTTCATCAAATTGTCCTATTTCTCCTACTGTAAGCCTTGATTCCCTTTTATCTGCCATTGGCAGTTTAAAATCCTCTTTCTCCCCTGGGCCGGACAACATTCCTAGAGGTATTCGTAAGGAGTGCAGTGGTTCCCTTGCGTTTCCATTGCTAAAGCTCTTTAACCTGTCTTTGGAAACACGTATTTTTCCGAATATTTGGAAAGAATCTTATATTATTCCTCTCCACAAAAAAGGTGACAGGTCTGATTTTTCGAATTACAAGAGTATAGCAAAATTATCTGCTATACCAAAATTATTTGAAAAAATAATTACCTCGACTTTGCAACATTTTTGCAAATCCATATTATCTCCGACTCAGCATGGATTTGTTCAGAGTCGGTCAACTGCAACCAATTTACTCGAGTTTACCTCGTTGATAAATGATGGTTTTGTTGACAAAATGCAAACTGATGTAATCTACACCGACTTCAGTAAAGCATTTGACTCTGTTCATCCCGAAATCCTACTACAAAAGTTAGACCTTATTGGATTCCCTCCCTCACTATTATCCTGGATTTCGTCTTATTTAAAAGATCGAACTGAAAGAGTTTTGCTCAGATCATCCAAATTCGAAACTTGTTTATGTTTCATCGAGTGTACCGCAAGGTAGTCATCTGGGTCCATTACTCTTTACTCTCTTCATTAATGACCTTCCGTCTTTAATTTCTTACTCTCAGATACTTATGTATGCTGATGATGTAAAACTTTTCCTGTCTTATGCTGACTCATAGCATCACCTGTAACAAGGTTTTAGTTCTATGCAGGTGTGGTGTGATGTTAATCAGTTACATTTAAATGGGTCTAAATGTATGATTATGTCTTTCAGTCGTTCAAGACCCCAGCTTGTTAATTATTCAATTAACAATTATTCCCTTGAAACGTATTTTTGTAGTCAAAGATTTTGGTGTACTCTTTGACTCTAAATTATGTTTCAACAGTCATATCTCGACTATAGTAAATAAAGCCAAAGGTGTTCTAGGGTTCATTAAACGCTGGTCGAAAGAGTTTAATGATCCTTTTATAACCAAACTTCTTTACATTTCGCTTGTTCGGCCAATCCTTGAGTACTGCTCTTGTATATGGTCTCCTGAGCATAAGACTAAACAGGATCGCATTGAGTCTGTCCAAAAAGAGTTCTTAATCTTTGCGTTACGAGCATTGAATTGGGACCCCTTTCTACATTTTCCATCTTACTCCAGTAGGCTTCTGCTCCTTGATCTTCCGTCATTAATCAATCGTAGAACGTCTCTTAGTATTATTTTTCTACATAAGTTGATTATTTGTGACATAGACTCCATCTTTCTTTTAAGGTGTCTCAATTTCTCTGTTCCTGGGAGACCAATCAGGTACTTTCGTCCCTTGAATTTAACTATATGCACAACAGATTATTCTTTGCACAATTCGTTTCATGTCCTCTGCCATAATTACAATCAATTTAATAGCGTCATCTTATCTGAACACTCTCTTCCTATAATCAAATCCTTGCATCCAGTTTACTCACGGGAAATTACTGACAATGCCTAGCTAAGAGTAGGGGCATAGCCGGCCGGACTGGCAAAAATCTCCCCCATCGTTATCAGTGATTTCCCAACTAGAATCGCTATATATTTTCTATTTTAATATTTTAACGCTACTAATTTACACAAGACATTCTAATTTTTGTTTAAGTTTTCTATTAACAAAACCTTTTGATTTACAGATCCCAATAAAATCACTGACTACATTGAGCTGTGATCTGGGGCATAGCTGGCCGGTCGGGTAAATAACATTCCCCCAACGTGTCGGTGATGTTATTAGGGTGTCCATTGCTGTAATTTTACCATAGGCTATCTAATAAAAAAAAAAAAAAAAAAAAAAAAAAGTTACTTTACTGTTCTTGAATTTAGTGACGGTTCATTGTCACAATATATAATTTAAGTACGGGGATAAAAATTCATGAGCTGTAAGATGGGGGGCTCAATATCTGTTATTGTTCTGGAGGCTATGGGTTGGACAATGGCAAATTTCGAAAATGTAATCTATACAAGTTAAGAAGTATTTTTTGTCTGTAGAAAAAATGTCTATGTGGAGAATTTCTCCTACTTTGTTTTTGTGGGTGTCGGTCGTATTATTACAAACTTTGCAATTTGCAACTATTTCATTTGCTAAAAGAGTCATTTTTGGGAAAAAATAGTAGAGAAGAATTTGTTTTATATTTTCTTGAGCTGCTCTATGAGCCCTGTTATGTTCTGCGACTATACTTTCTTTTTGCTCGTTTTTATTATGAACGTCAATAACCAACTTGGAAGAATGCCAAAAATTGATTGATGATAAAGTCTCAACTAGTTTGTTTTGGACAAATGCTAGTGTTGGCAAATCGCATTTAACTGCATTCACCACATTTTTTTAACCGCATCACACACTTTTTCTATTAAGTTTTGTCTATCTTAAAAGTATATGATCTGTCTTGTCTTTTGTCCGAACATAATAATAATTTTATCAAAAGCCGTAATGCCTTCTTCAATAATTATTTGGTTCCGGAAACAATTTATCGATTTTTCAGTAGACTCGATAGTATATGTTAATGACAATTCACTATGCATAGTGGCTAAGTCTGATGGAACATTTTCTTCTAAAGCATAAAGGTTTTGTCTTGATAGAGCATAAGCAACAAAATTTTACTTTCCAGATTTGAAGAAAATTTTAGCGTTATGCTCATCCATCCAAAGATTTCCATCACTTAATTTTCGCATTTGTATTTTTGTCTGAGACTGCAAATGTAAGTTTTTTACACCGTACAGATAGTTTCTTAGGGATTTAAGGGTCCACACTATCGCAAGTAGCTCACGTTCATCTGTTGCGAGTCCTAGAAATCATGGTGATTGGCTTTTTGTTCTATGATAAAACAGCACCTAGGCCAAAGGACGAAGCATCTGTAGTTAAATCAAATGGTTTTTGATAATCAGGGTATAGGAGCATTACGTCCTCCGAGATTAAGATACTCTTTAATTTTTCGAAAGTCCATCTTTGTTTCTTGTTTAGGATCAAGGGATTTTTTTTGATTGTCCTGCACTTGTTTTACCGTTATCCCCCTTTAGTATGTCTGTTAATGGTTTGGCTATATATGCATAGTCTTTTATAATGCATCTGTAATAGCTTGCTTAACCAAGAAATGATCTAACCTGGAACAGATTGGTGGGCTGTTCGAATTTACCTATTACTTCAATTTTATAGGCGCTAGTTGTGATACCGCCACGAGAAACAACAAACCCAAGATATTCAACTTTTTCTTTGAAAAAATTACACTTTTCTCGTGATACCCTCATGTTTGCGGTATACAATTTATCTAATACCCAGGCAATGTGATGAACAAGGTTTTCCATATTTTCGGAGAATACGATCACGTTGTCTACATAAACGTAGAATGACTTACCAATCTGTTCTCGAAGCACGTCATCAATTGGTCGCTGAAATATTCCAGGGGCGTTTTTCAAACCTAAGGGAAGTCTGCAGAATTCATACTTCCCATTTCCTACAGAAAATTCAGTTTTTTCTCTATCCTTTTCTGCAAGAAGTATTTGGTGAAATCCCGATTTCAGATCAAATGTTGTAAAGTATTTTGCTTTCCTAAGTTTTGAGAGAATAGCTACTATATTCGGTATAGGGTATTTATCGTCAATGGTTTCTGAATTAAGTTTCCTGAAGTCAATAACAGTCGTTTTTTCTTATTTCCTTGCTCATCTACTCCTTTTTTTATCAACTACCCACACCGGGTTATTATACGGCGTTCTAGATGGCCTAATAATATTGTTCCTCAGCATATCATTAGTCTCGCTATTGACAAACTCGGACACTCCTAATGGGTAAGGGTAAAGTTTAGAGTAAATCGGATTATCATCTTCAGTCCAATTGTAGCGATAATGTATGTATTATACGGAAAAGCTTCATTAGGATCAGCTTAGACACTTATATTTGTTTTTAGCATTTTTATACCCTTGCAAAAAGGGTATATTAATTTTAGTCAGGAGTTTGCAACGCAGAGAAGGAAGCATCTCCGACAATATAAAGTATATATATTCTTGATCAGCAAGACGAGCTGAGTTGATATAGCCATGTCCGTCTGTCCGTCTGTCTGTCTGTCCCTCTGTCTGGATCAACGCAATCTCCTCCGAGACTATAAGAGCTACATTACTGAAATTTTGTACATAGGCTGGAATATGCTACAGGAATTGTATATCTCGGAATCATCCGGATCGGATGACTATATCCTATAGCTCCCATAGGACAGATCGGTTTTAAGAAATGTTTTAGTGGGATAACTTCGACGTTATTAAAGTCAGAGACTTAATATTTGGAATATATACTGCTGAGTTGCACCCAAATACAAAAAGATATAGATTATATAGCTACGCCCTTTGGGGGCGTGGCAAATCGGATAAAACTATATCGTCTACAGTTTTGAAGCTAGAGCATCCAAATTTGGAAAGAAATATACTTTTAGCCTTCCCTTCAGATTGATCAAAAAATTATATATCCACGCCTACTTGGGGCGTGGCAAATCGGGAAAGTCTATATAGTGCTTAACATAAATCCTTCAATATTTTGGACGCTGTTAGAGCCAGAGACTTGAAACTTAAAACATATATTTGTATCAACCACCCCTAGAAAAAAGATTAAGAATATATATCTACGCCCATAAGGGGCGTGGAAAATCGGAAAAAACTATATCTTCTACAATTTTACACCTAGAGTTTCAAAAATTGACAAAAACGTTACGCTTCAGTTTTTCGACAAAATTATGAAAAATTATATATATCCGCCTCTTGGGGGCATAGCAAATCGGAGAAAACTATATCTTCCAAAGTCTTATAGATAAGCTTCAAAATTTGATATATAAGTTACTGTTGCCATGCTTAATAGATTGCCAAAAATTATATATATCCAATTGTTGGGGGCGTGGCAAATCAGAGAAAACTATATCTATATCCTTTACAATTGCAAGGGTATTACCAAACTTCGGCATGGCCGAAGTTAGCCCATCCCTCTAGTTTAAAATTCTTTTTCAATTTTTTGAGGTATTTCTATGTTTGTTACTTCTGTAAAATTAACGTTCGTCCATTTTGCAAATTGAATTATTTCGCATCCGGTTTCAGTATTTAGTATTTTATTTTTGAAATCTAAAGTGGTTTTGGCTTTATTTAATAGGTCACACCCTATTATCCCGTCAAAGCTTGATAAATTTGGAAGTAAAACGAATGTAGTTGTGGTATCAAAAAGGTGCATAAGGCATTTCTTTTTTACGGAGTTAAAGCCATGAATTGACTTCACTAAAAATTTGTCTTTAACGTAAGTTACATTTTTCAATTCTGGAATTGGTTTTATATAATTTTTTGAAGCGCCTGTATCTATAAGTAACTTGATTATTCTACCTGCTATCGTTTGCTCTACAAACTCTTGGAGCTGATCCTCATCTTCAAATTCTGATACTTCAGACTCCGCTACCGCCTGGTTGACTTGTAGAATTTTCATCTTGTGAGAGGTGATAATTTTCTCTGTTGTTTGGGACCGGTATATCTGGCTGTGCCTATATTTTTGCTCTTTTTAGACTCTGTTCCCAAAGGGAAAAAGAGTCTATTGGATTTGTGCAATGTCCGTCTTGCTGTCTGTCCGTCTGTCTGTATGAACGCGCAGCATTTGGACACTATAGAAGCTAGAGACTTGTAATTTGGAATATATACTCGTGTGTATCCGCGTCAGATTAAGTTTGAGTATTTTTCCGATACGCCCACAGGGGGCGTGGCAAATCGGGAAATGCTATATCTATTAAGACTAAAACGCTGTTATTTTAGTCAATATTGCAGTCTAAGAAATAGGGTTTAGAATATATATTCGTGTACACCACGCGGACGTTTTAAGATATAGATTATATATCTACGCCCATTGTGGGCGTGGCAAATCGGATAAAACTATATCTTCTACAGCTTTGAAGCTAGAGCATCCAAATTTGGCATGTGGGTTACTGTTGACCTTCCCTTAAGTTACATCAAAAAGTTATATACCCACGCCCCCTGGGGGCGTACCAAATCGGGAATATATATATAGCGATTTGTATAAATCTTATAATATTTTGAGCGTATTAAGAGCTAGAGACTTGAAATTTGGAATACATGTGCAAGTAGATCACTCGGAATCAAAAATGTATATTATAGATATTTACGCCCATTAAGGGCGTGGCAAATCGGATAAAACTGTATCTCCTACAGTTTTGGAGCTAGAGTGTCCAAATTTTGCATGTGGGATACTGTTGACCTCCTCTTAAGATAAGTCAAAAGTTATGCATCCACGTCTTCTGGGGGCGTGGCAAATCGGGAATTACTATATCTTTTACTAAAACCGTGATAATTTCGGCAATATTTCCGTCAGAGAGTTGGGACTTGGAATATATATACTAGTATCCTACCTCTACCCAAAAATGTATGTTATATATAGCTACGCCCATTTGGGGCGTGGCAAATAGGGTAAAACTGTATCTCCTACAGTCTTAGACGTAGAGCATCCAAATTTGACATGTGGGTTACTGTTCATGAAATTTAAATTTACGAAAAAAAAAAAATAATAATAATCATAATGTAAGCCTCCGTAAAACAAATTCTAGTTGACCTAACTGGGGATTGAAGCAGGGTCTTCGCTACCACAACGCAAGTCTGTTTAACCAAATCAAAACACTTCCAAACTCAGTTTGGCACATAGCCACTCAAGAGACGCCGTGGTGTTGTGGGTAGAGTCGGTGGCATGCGAAGCGCGTGACCTAGGTTCGATTCCCAGCGCTGTCGCGTGATATTATCATTTAATAAAATTTTTTTTTTTTATTTTTTTTATAACTTCTATGTTATTTAATGGATTTGATAAAATTTTCAGCATAAATCCTTATATTTTATTAAAAATACGGTTTTACCTAAAAAATTAAAAAAAATGTAAATGTGGCTTTATTTGCAACTAAACTTTTATTAAATTGATTTTGTGAAATGTGGAGCCAGTATCCAAAATATATAATAAAAACCAAAATAGTATTTTATTTTAAAAAAGCTATATGTAAAATTGTATGACTGTAGCTAAATTGATGTAAAAGACATGCTCAAAAAAGGAATCTCAATAATCTCGCATTCAAACATACGGAAAGACGGACGGACGGTCTACATATTTATTGAGCCTACACACCTTTAACAGGAACAGAGTCTGACGCAGTCGGTGGCGCCCGACTGCAACGTTCTTACTTGTTGGAACCTGATTTTGACATGGAGCATAGGAAAAACTGTCTTGGTTTCGATGTTGGTTAGGTTGTCTGAACCGAGATGAGCTGTCAATGTCCATTGGTTGTGGCGGCTATTTTTTTAAGTTTGGGATATTGTATAGTGTATTTTTCTTGTAAAATGGCGTTTTAGCTTGCTGTGAAGAACTATTTTCCATACTGGAATGCTTCTGCTGTCTTTGTTCAGTACGTTGAGCTTTTTCCCCACAGTTCCTTGCAAAACTATTAGAATTAGAAGCGCTCGTGGTTAGATTCAACTTCCTGTGCTAAAGCCAACGCTGATGGTAAATCTTTGATTCTTGCTGAGAAGAGAATATCGCTAAGAGATTTCTTTGTGCTTTAAATAAATACTCTCAGTGCATCTGCTCTGTACTTTTCGTTAAGAGAAGCAGCTAAAGTTGAGTCGTATGTCATTATTGATTTGTTTATTAGTAGCGTCAGTTTTTTTCAATTTCCTCATAATATTGAATTTTTGTCAACTTTCCTTGACGCAGAATAGACAGTTCCTGTTCTATTAGATAGATTGGCCGCTTATCGGCATACGTAAAGTCAAGCCTATTTATAATTGCTTTGAAATGCAACGGTGTGTCATACGAAGACAGCACCATACCAGCGGGTCCTTTTATTTTATTCTTAATTATACCAAGTGCTTGATAATGCTTTGAACTTCCCACATAGCCTTTAAAAATTTTATAGGCGGTATGCGCAGTATGGGAAAATTTCGACGCTATTAAAGTCAGAGACTTGAAATGTGGACCATTTATTCGTGTATCTCACCTCCATACAAAAATATATATAATATGGAGCTATGTCAATAGGAGGCGTGGAAAACAGCGTAAAACTATATATTCTACAGTATTTTTTATACCTAGAAATCCAAAAAATGAACAAATAACTTAAGCTCAATTACTTCGACAAAATTGAAAAAAAAATAAAACTAGAGGGATGAGCTAACTTCGGCCATGCCGAAGTTTGGTAATACCCTTGCAATTGCAAAGGATATAGATAGTTTTTTCTGATTTGCCACGCCCCCAACAATTGGATATATATAATTTTTGGGCCATCTATTAAGCAGGGCAACAGTAACCTATATATAAAATTTTGAAGCTGTACCTATAAGACTTTGGAAGATATAGTTTTCTCCGATTTGCCACGCCCCCATAAGGCGGATATATATTAGTTTTCATAATTTTGTCGAAACGGTCAAGCCTAACGGCTGCGTCACTTTTTTGGAACTTTAGGTGTAAAATTGTAGAAGATATAGTTTTTTACAATTTGCCACGCCCCTAATGGGCGTAGATTTATATTCTTTATCTTTTTTTCTAGAGGTGGATACAAATATATGTTTAAAGTTTTAAGTCTCTGGCTTTAACAACATCCAAAATATTGGTGGATTTATGTTAACGCCTATATAGACTTTCCCGATTTGCCACGCCCCAAGTAGGCGTGGATATAAAATTTTTTGATTAATCTGAAGGGAAGGCCAACAGTATATTACTTTCAAAATTTGAATGCTCTAGCTTTAAAACTGTAGAAGATATAGTTTTATCCGATTTCCCACGCCCTTAAAGGGCGTAGATATATAATCTATATCTTTTTGTATTTGGGTGCAACTCAGAAGTATATATTCCAAATTTCAAGTCTCTGACTTTAATAACGTCGAAGTTATCCCACTAAAACATTTCTTAAAACCGATCTATCCTATGGGAGCTATAGGATATAGTCATCCGATCCGGATGATTCCGAGATATACAATGCCTGCAGCACATTCCAGGCTATGTGCAAAATTTCAGTTCTGTAGCTCTTATAGTCTCAGAGGAGATTGCATTGATCCAGACAGACAGACAGACAGACAGACAGACAGACAGACGGACAGACGGACATTGCTTTATCAACTCAGCTCGTCTTGCTGATCAAGAATATATATACTTTATATGGTCGGAGATGCTTCCTTCTCTGCGTTGCAAACTTCTGACCAAAATTAATATACCCTTTTTGCAAGGGTATAAACATTCCGCCTTTTTGTGGCGTGGCAAATGGGAGAAAACTATATCTTTCAAAATGTACAGCTGAAGCCCGAAAATTTTACATATAGGTCAAAAACTACTAAATACGTCAATCTTTACTTTTCTTGACAAATCAGAAAAACAATAGTTATATCTTTTACAATTACAAGGGTTTTACCAAACCTTTAGTTTTTTTAACCTTTATACCCTAAATGCCCAATAGGTTCAGGAATTTAACGCGATTGGCTAACTTCGGTTGTGCGGAAGATTTAAATACATTCAAATACATTCCAAATTAAGCTCAAGATTGCCGTTTTCTTACAGGCGGACCATCTAATTTCTAGGTCTATCATACAGAAAATCAACAGTGATCGATCAAAAATAAGTTAAGAGATACTAGTGTTAAAACTGTGGACGGCATAGTTTTTCTATGATTTTTAATCAATCTGTAGAGGAAGGAAACGGTAACTTATTTTTCAAGTTGTGTGGCTCTGGCAATAAATCTGTGGAGTGTGCAGTTTTCTGACTTACCACGCCCGAAAGATGCGTATATATATATATCACAAACTATTATATACAGTGTTGTGGGATACACGAGATTATATTGCAAACTTCAAATTCATTTTATCGAAAATAATAGCATTTACGTCTGAAAAGATCAATTCAAGATCAGACCAATTCTTAGATGGCAATATTACCGATAATAACAGCGTTGTTGTTTTAAAAAATATACATAAGTAGTAGTTCGGGATTTGCCAAATTCGCTAAAATGCAAACTCTTTGCAATATTGAAACTGAATTTTGTTTGATTAATTGTGAGGAAGTGTGAGCACGTATCAAATACATATATAAAACAAGAGGGATGGGCAACAGTAACCAATATATCAAATATTAAAGTTGTACCTATAAGACTTAGGAAAATATAGTTTTCTCAGATTTACCACTCCCAAAAGAGGCGGATATATATAATTTTTCATAATATTGTCGAAACGGTCAAGCCTAACGTTTTTGTCAATATTTGGGAATCTAGGTATAAAATTATAGAATTATAGAATTGTATAAGATATATTTTTTTCCGATAAGTCCAAAATCATACTTTTTTGGTGGATCAGGCTCCACAAAGTAGATTCGGCCCCAATAAATATCGGGGACAACCCACAGTCCACCCATTAGACAGTTTTCCACGGTGCACTGAGTATCATGGTAAGGGCCTGGTTTTTCTCCAAGTGGGTAAGGCCTATATATGACCTGGATGGCTACGTAGATAAAGCTGTGTTTCTAAACAGATTAAAGAAAACATCCTAATATCATATAAAGCTTGGAAAATTGTGCTAAAATGGATATTCCAGAAGGATAATGATCCAAAGGTTACCTGCAAGCCGGCAAAGGCTTAGTTTGCATCCGTGAATATGATATTATGCTATAGCCAGCTCAGTACCCGAACATGAATCTATATAAAAACTTATGAGGCTTTGTTAAAAGACATCTAGGAATTGTTAAAAATTACCAACTTTGGCAGCCTGTTCGAAATGGATCATACAAATCCTGTTGAAGCGTGGTCAGGATCTTTCCGAATCCATGCTACGCTGGGGCTTAGCAGTTTTAATCAATTAGGGTCTCAAAACAAAAGATCAGGACATAACAAATAAAAAGTAGTAGTTTAAGTTAAGTTTGACTTAATTTTTTTTAATTATTTAAATTTTTTAGTAGTCATTCCTATTTTAATGAACAGCCTCATTTTCGAACAATTTTTCCCTTAAGTCCTGGTGGGCAAATAAAAAAAGTTTTTAGAATAAGTTTTTTTAAATAGTCTAAAATATGTATAAAGATTCTTGTTTTCCTTACATCTTGTCGATATTTTTTACAAATCATTAGATATTTGACATATTGCATAAAACTCAACCGCGTTCTTATTATTTTGAGCACAATTGTATATATAGCTTTACTGATTTTGCATGAAAAGTTCAAGATTGACGTATTTGATCATTTTTGGGTCTCTAGGTGTAAAATTGTAGAAGATACAGCTTATACCGATTTCCCACTCTATATAGACCGCTTAGAGGGGCGTGGCAATAAGCAACATTTTGTATTTGCAAGGGTATACAAAAATTCAACACAGCCGAAGTTCGCCCAGCAATTTTGTATTTCTATCATTTTTGTTGACTAATAACATTTTTAAGCTGTCTAACACGTTTATGGTTTTGTAAACACTAAGTAGCCTGCCTTATCTAATTATTCTCAACACTGTATGGTTCAAGTAATAAGTAAAATACTTTTATACCTACAGGAAAGGGCTAACTTTGGCCATGCCGAATAAAGAATATAGATAGTTTTCTCTGATTTACAAAAGAATTTTTCAATTATGACATATTTGCTAGTTTGTTGGTCCTTAGGTGTAAAATTGTTTTTACAGTTTTTAGCGGAGTAGGATATTTGTCGAATTTTAAGGGTCTAGCTTTTAAAATTTGGAAGATATAACTTTATCCGATTTGCCACGCCCCAAAGAGTAGGATATATACAGGCTTTCATAATTTTTTTAACGGTTAACGTATTTGTCAATCATACCCCCCCTATATCTACTATATCTTTTATCGAGGGGTGGTCTATGCAAATTAATGCCACTAACAGCGCCTAAAATATTAGAAGATTTCTGTTACCAAAAAATTTCTTAAAACTGATCTATCCTATGGGAACTATATGATATAATCGTCCAATCTGGCTGAATTAGAGATATACAACGTCTGCACCAGTAGCTTTAATAGTCTCGAATGAGAAATAAAATGAATAACCCGTCATTTATTACTTTGTACGTGCTATAAAGTTAATAAGCAAAAATTTATTGTGAATTTGGAAATAACACTTTTGCTTGAGAATCGGCGTATATTTATACCCTTGCAAAAATGATATATCAATTTTGGTCAGAAGTTTTTATCGCACAGAAGGAAGCATCTCCGACTATATAAAGTATATATATTCTTGATCAGCACAACGAGCTGAGTTTGTCTGTCCGTCTGTCTGGATCAACGCAATCTCCTCCGAGACTATTAGAGCTACAGACCTGAAATTTTGCATACAGGTTCCAATCTGTTGCAGACATTGTATATCTCGGAATCATTCGGATCGGACCACTATATCGTATAGCTCTGAAAATGGGAAAATTTCGACGTTATTAAAGTCAGAGACTTGAAATGTGGACCATATATTCGTGTATCTATATATGGAGCTATGTCAATTCGAGGCGTGGAAAACAGCGAATTTGCCAAGTAGGTTACTGTTGAAATCTCCTTTAGATTAATTTAAAAGTTCTATATCCACGTTATATATCCGGCGCGGTAAGTCGGGAAGTTTATGTAGTGCTTAACACAAATCTTCTAATATTTTGGGCGCTGTTAGATCCATAGTTTTGAAACTAAAAACATATATTTGTGTCAACCACCCCCATACAAAAACATATAGTATGCCAAATCAGTAAAAACTTTATTTTACACCAAGAATCCAAAAATTAACAAATAATTTAAGCTTAACTGCTTCGACAAAATTGAAAAAAATATATACAGTGTACCAATAATGTCTTCGTACAGCAACAGCTTTTTTCTTTGCCAACGAAAAAAATGTATGTGGTAAACGCAAACTAAAAAAGTAATGATGCAGTTTTATTAGCTATTTTATTAACTTCATTTAACAAAAAAAATATTATAAATTTATAAAATAGATAAAAAGTTACAACTAAAAAACAATGAGAAGGCACGTTTTTGGCTCCAATAAAGTCTTCGTACACCTAAACTAAATACTTTCAAAATACTCTTAAAAACTATTTTAAATTAAATTTGTTTAATTTTTAATATTTCGTGGGGTATCCTCTATTCTTTATAACCGCTTTTAAGCGGTTTGGCATTGACAAGACCAGCTTTTCTGCATAGGATTGGTCAATTTTAGTCCATTCCTCCTTCAAAACTTCGGTCAGTTTGGGTTTCGAACTTATCTGATGAGTCCTGATCTTTTTTTCCAGCATATGCCAACAGTGCTCAATGGGATTTAGATCGGGACTCTGTGGTGGTGTTTTTAATACATGCGGTGTGTTGTACGGCAAATACATTTTGGTATTATGAGCAGTATGTTTGGGGTCATTATCTTGTTGAAAATAATAAGACCGTGATAGACCCAACTTTTCTACACTTGGGGACAAATTTTTTTAAAATATCAATATATTTATGGTGGTCCATCACTCCTTCAATTATTTCTAAATTTCCGACGCCACTTGCAGCCATGCAACCCCATACCATCACTCCACCACCAGCATGCTTTATGGTTTTAATTGTGTTTTTGGATTGAGCGCTTCTCCAGTTCGTCGCCACACTCGTAGTCGCCCATCCGATCCAAATATGTTGTATTTCGATTCGTCCGAGAATATGACATTACGCCAAAACTCGATTGGTGCATTTTCGTACTCTTTTGCAAAGGCCAATCGTTTTTTTCTGTTGTCGCTGCTTATAAAAGGTTTTCGCCTGGGTGTGCGCGACTTGTACCCGGTAGCTACTATGGTTTTTCGAACAGTTTCAGGGTGAACTTGCTTATTTTTTGTACGAAGAAGCTCTGCACTAATACTATTTGCGCTAATAAATGGATCCGAGGATACCATTCGCTTAATATTAAGGCGATCGCTGTTCGCCAAAATTTTGGGCCTTCCGGATTTTGACTTATTTTCAATTCGGCCTTCATATTTAAATCGTCCAATGACTGATTGTATAGTAGAACGACTGCGACATACAATGTCAGCAATTTCCGAATAGGATTTCTGCTGCTTTACATGCAAATTCAAAATAAGGTGCCGTTCTTCAATGGATAAATATTTTCCTGGCATTTTGCAGCTTTTTCTGTCTAGTTCACTATTAAATTTTCTCAAAATTCTTAAGAAGTTGTTGCGAAATGGTCCACAAGCCTGCCTATGCATACATTCGAAAACAACCGTTATCATTTTCGTTTTTTGTATGCAGCTTAAGTTCTAAGAAAGTACGCTGTACGAAGACTTTATTGGAGCCAAAAACGTGCCTTCTCATTGTTTTTTAGTTGTAACTTTTTATCTATTTTAAATATTCATATCATTTTTTTTCTAAACTAAACTTAATAAATAAGTTAACAAAACTGCATCATTGTATTTTTTGTTTGCTCTTAACACTGGTACACTGTACATCCGCTTCTTTCTGGCGTGGCAAATGGGAGAAAACTATATCTTCCAAAGTTGTACAGCTGAATTTCAATAATTTGACATATAGGTCAAAAACTACTAAATACGTCATTCTTTACTTGTCTTGACGATTTGCCACGCCCCCAGTGGTCATTGCTTAATACATTTTTATTCGATCTTTAGAGGAGGTCAACAGCAAAACTGGTTGCCAAATTAAAAACTATAAAATATGCAGTTTTATCTGATTTCCACGCCCCAATGAGCAAAACTTCGGGGTATATATTCCAAATCCCTGTTCTTAGACTGCAATATTGACGAAAATAACAGCGTTTTTGTTTTATAGCAATTCCCGATTTGCTACGCCACCTGTGGGCGTATCGGAAAAACACTTAAACTTGATCTGACTTGGATACACATACATATGTAAGTATTTATTCCAAATTTCAAATTTCTCAAGCTTCAAAAGTTTCCAAATGCGTCCAAAGACGGACGGCCGGACGGACGGGCAGACTGCAAGACGGACTTTGCTTAAAACATATTTACTCTTTTCACTTCGTGAACGAGTATAATTATTGTTAAAAATGGGACAAGCTTTCCGCCAAAAAAAAAAATATATATAGAATATTTAAACTGCTTTTATATGAAATTTATGTGTTAGATCAATTGAACTAGTGAAAAATGTTCGCACTTTTGGAATATAACTAACCCAAGTTGCAGTAACCCGAATTTAATCATGGCAACTTGTTTGAAAAAGAAAACGTGGGAATCCCCTTTAAGTCTCTCTGTTTGAAACTTGTGGGGAACTCAATTCTGTATTCTATATTATATTGTTCTTCTATTCCATTGCTCTGCATTGCCAACTTCACAGATTTGGCATCAAGCGTATAAATACAATAAAACAACCATGAGGCATTGGGTGATTGAGCGCGACATACATACAGTGACGAACAAAATTATTGGCACAGCAAGCATTTTTAACTTTCTGGCCACCTTTTGACCCTTTAAATAAAGATAAATGCTAAAAAAAATTACCAATTAGATTGAAGTATTTATTATAAATTAACAACATATCCTTTTCTAAAAAGTAACAGGCGGTATTAATATTAAATGAAATCTGAAAAAAATGGTGTATTTCGTTGAAAAAAATTATTGGCACACCCAAAACAAAACTTAAAAATTACAATACAAAAAAAATTGCTAATATTTTGTGCTCAAGCCCTAGCGTTAATGACGGGTGATAAGAGAGCCAGCATTGAGTCGACAAATTTTTTTGTTGTTTTTTCCCCAATATTCTGCTATTTTTGGACTAGGGCTTGCATTAAGTCGGCTTTTTTTATATAGCCCGGTTTCTTACACGCCTATCCAATTCTTCTCACAAATGCTCAATCGGGTTGAGGTCTAGGGGATGTGGTGGGTGGGTTAGCACATGAGCGGCATTATAGACATAATATGGTCAATCGAATCAATCGACCTTAATGATAATGATAATAATTAAAGTTAGTTTAGCTAAGTGAAATTCAGATAATTCTGGGGTTTTGCTAAATCTAGGTACAATATGTTAAATTTCCTTAAATAAATAAGAAAGGAATTACCCGTAATTTTGAAAAAATAAACATAGTTTTCTATTGGCGGAAAGATTCTTTGGTGCCGATTTATGAAAGTATTTTAGAATAAAGAACATTTTGGGGTAAATCTTCGTTTTAGCTACCGTAGGTAAAGAATGTCCGAATCACTTGGGGGTGGTGTTTTTTTCCCTTAGTTTTCTACGAGGACTCCATTTCCGGCGGCGAAGGTTGACTTTTTTGTGTATTTTATTAAATAAAAGCAATTTAAAGTTGCCGATAACTGACTCGCGGCATGATTACGAACTGTCGTGCAGCTTCGATACCACTTTGCGATGATTTTTTGTTAGATATGGACTATCGTCAACTCTTCGAGATGAGCGAATAACAGATGCTCTTAATCGATGAAAAGTATTCCGATTCCAGTATTTTTATTTGGCGCATTTAGTATATTTTATTTAAAAGCCATTGCAATTTATTATATGCAACCTTATAATACAAATTATAATGTATATATGTAAAATATATTAAATAATAATTTATTTAATACTTAATACTAAGTTAAATTTTAAATATACTGATATAAAACACTTCATATTATTAATGAGTTTGGTAAAACAAATATATTCGAAAATTTATATTTCATACAGTTTTAAAATCTAAGTGCATTGGCGAAATAAATTATTAAGAGTATTTTTTTATAATTTATTAAAATAAAAATCAAGCTTGACAACACTCGTAAATGCATATATGTAAACATGTATGTATGTATGTAAGCGTGTACATGCAACCCAGAATACGCATGACAGTATGCGTGGTAAAGTTCACATTTAGTAGGCACACATTTGACATCAATGTCTTTAATATTTTACATTTGTCTGCCTTTATTGTGGAAAGACCTACAAAATAACAGTCAATGGTTCTTTTTCCTTTACGCAATTTCAAAAGCTGTTGCAAGATGTCAATAAAAATTTTCTGCTGATTTCAACAAGTGTTTTGGGAGAAATTTGAAAAATCAACCTTCTAAGTGACACCTATCTATCAGCAACGGATCATAGGTGGCAACGACAAGTAGGATATTCCCCTTAAGAGTAGGATATCCCCCCGCTCACTCATTGTAAGTATAAAGTCAGTTAAGTGTAGCCTAACTTAAACTTTCTGTTTTTATTCCGCAGTACAGATCTTATAAGTCTTCTGTTGAGGATGTGATGACTCTGTGTGTCCCAATGTACGGCTTGTACGACTTTACCAACGCCAACAAGAAGGCCACTTTCAACGCACACAAAGTCTGTAGTCTGATTACTCTACGGGTTTTTTTTTTAAACAAAACACATTTTCCTGAAAGAAAGACACCAACAAGCAGTACAAAAAGAAGTCCAAAGATAAGCGTTAAGAGGTCAATCGTCGGCGTCCCACATCAGTACGTGCATCAAAGGTCTCATAGTCACCTGACAATAAGTAAATGTGAAGTGGTCAACATCTTTAAGATCAGGAAACATTTGTAAATATATGTGATTATTCGGATACAGTTTTCGCCACTCAAACAGTATATCAACCAAAGACAACTAATGTGTGCATTTTAGATATACATATATATAAGATGTATAATCTGTATAAATAATATAAATCTTACGTTATAAGCATTCATCATCATCATCATTATAAGCATTCTAGCATTAAATACATTCAAATACAAAAGTAAATAAACTGTATTTTTCTGAAGATTGTAACCAACAATTAATGTACATACAATTTATGTAATACATACTATGTATATCCTATGTGCGTAAGTTCGCAAAATTTACTAAATAAAAATGTTGAATTAAAAATCGTATTTGCTATTGGAAAGTATATTTGTGACCAAATATTCCTATCACAATACTGCTGCTAAGCAGTAAACAGTTTTGGTTAGCAGTTTATTGATATATTTTAGCCCTAAGTCGGTTGATTTAGTTGTACAATGTTGCAACAAATTCTAGCAAGCTAGTGACTAGATTATTTGCATGTACATATGTATACATACAATGTATAAGAAGAGAATTCAGTTAATAAAAAAATTCTTCTACGGCACTTCTATTAAAATTAACATTTGTTAAGAAAGAGTTAATAAAAAAATCTAGAGGGATGGGCTAACTCCGGCCGTGCCGAAGTTTGGTAATACCCTTGCAATTGCAAAAGATATAGATATAGTTTGCTCTGATTTGCCCCGCCCCCAACAAGTTGATATTTATATAATTTCAGGTCAATCTATTGAGTAGGGCAACAGTAACTAATATATCAAATTTCGAAGCTGTACCTATATACTCAATGTCCTTTTGGATGAAGGTGCTATTCATGAGTATATATTCTAAATTTGAAGTCTAAGAGTTCAATAGCGCCGAAGTTATCGCACTAAACATTTCCTAAAACCGATCTGTCTTACGAAACTATAGGATATAGTAATTCGATGACATGCCTATGTGCAAAAATTTCAGCTCTGTGGCTCTAATAGTCTCGGAGGAGATTGCGTTGATCCAGACACACAGACTGACGGACATGGCTATATCAACTCAGCTCGTCTTGCTGATAAAGAATATATATACTTTGTATGTTTCGAGTTAATCTCTGCGTTGCAAACTTCTGACCAAAATTAATATTCCCTTTTTGCAAGAATAATTTGCCTAATAATGGAAATAAAAATTAATAAACACAATATTAGAAATAAATTATATTATTATATTTATTTTTGATTCATTTTGCATTAAACATATGAAATGAAAGCCTTATATATATTCTTATAAATAAACAAATATCAAATAAAATGAAACAAAAAACAAAGAAAAGGAGCGCTCCAAAGAAAATCAAACAACAATAAAGAAAACGTGCAACTTTTCAGAATGGTTAAGGAGCAATACTTTCACTTTAGGCATACAGGAAATTTACTTAATTGTTTATTACGAAATGACTGGAGTATCTCCAATCACAAATTTTTTAAAAAATTAGAGACTAACGTGAACTAGAGAAATTATATCCGTGAAGTTCTTTAATGTTGGGCTGCCAATGTAAACAGTGGAGATTGACGAAATCCTTGCAGCAAAGAGAAAAAATAATTGCGGGAGAATCATCCAAGGTCAATGGGTGTTCGGAATATACGAGAGGGAAAGTAAGAGACTTTACATAGTCCCCGTAGAGAACCGTACAATGAATACGCTTCTCAAAATAATTAAAGACAAAATTGAAGATGGCACAACGATAATATCCGACTGGTGGTCATCATATCGCTGCCTAGAAGATGAAGGTTTTCAGCATTTAACTGTCAACCATTCGATGAATTTTGTGGACCCAATGACACGCGCGCATACCCAAAATATTGAGAGGAGATGGAGGGACATGAAGGACAATATGCCAAAATATGGTCGCTCTAAAAACCATTTGTTAGGTTACTTGGCGACTTACTTTTTTAAAGCCAAGTTTCCTAATCATAAGGAGAGGTTCCACCATATTTTTGCAGCCATCGCAACAATTTATAACCCCCTTTCGAGCAACCATAATATAGAAATGAACGTTTCATACTATGATGTAAGTATTTTTTTATATCTAAAGAAAATATTTTAACACAAAGCTATTTTTAAAAAAAAACTAAAAGATTTACAATTTGTTAAAAGACTATTGTTGGCTATCAATCTATTTAACTATTTTTTTTTTATCTTACAGTCTGATGACGAATTTGGCGACCTAGACGAATTGAAAATATATGTTTAAAAAATCTAACAGCATTCAGGTAAGATACATTCAAATCTCTCCTAGCATATGAAACATTTGTCATTTCTTTTCAGTCTTGGCGCCTTTTTTATGTCCCCTATCTCCTCTGAATACGTTGAGTATTATTGTGTGTAATTGGATCTACAAAGTTCATCGAATGGTTGACAGTTAAATGCTGAAAACCTTCATCTTCTAGGCAGCGATATGATGACCACCAGTCGGATATTATCGTTAGGCCATCTTCAATTTTGTCTTTAATTATTTTGAGAAGCGTATTCTTTGTACGGTTCTCTACGGGGACTATGTAAAGTTTCTTACTTTCCCTCTTGTATATTCCGAACACCCATTGACCTTGGATGATTCTGCCGCAATTATTTTTTCTTTTTGCGACAAGGGTTTCGTCAATTTCCACTGTTTTGCCTTCGCCTCCAAACTTTCCACAGTTTACAGTGGCAGCCCAATCCTGCAGAACTTCACGGATATAATTTCTCCAATTGATTATAGTCTCATCCGTGCACGAAAGTTCATTTTTAACAAAATTTGTGACTGGCGAAACTCCAATCATTTCGTAAAATACAATAAAGCATTTTTGTTCTTTGCTCAAATGTGAGCCGGCGAAGAAAGTATTCTTCCCTGCCGACTCAGTAAAATTGCACTTTTTTATTTTTTTTTTTTTTATTTATTTTTTATTGTCTAAGAACTCAGAACTCTGCATCGAAAAACATTGTCTTCTTGGCCTTTTTTCATTTTTGCAGGCTCGCCACTCTCACTGCACTTCTTTGTTTTTAAAATGATCCCGTGGTCTGCCAACCACTCAATAAGCTTGTCTTCATTATATATTATGCCAAGAAAGTCCTTCGCTGTGTGCTCACAAAATTTGCAGTTGACTGTTTCATTCATATCAATTAATTTACGCGCTGTAAAAAAGCTCACACTTCATTCACAAATTTCCCAAGAATAACGTATTTCCTAGAAAGGCAATCCATACGTTAAAACACCCTAGAGCTGCATACAATCACTAACCATACAACACATGTGTTGTATGGTTAGTGATACAATGAAGAACTGGTGGCCGATCGATAGAAAAGAAAGATGTCGAGAAGTAAGAAGAGCATTAAGAGGAATTAAGTTGGAGTCAAAAAAGCTGAAGCCAAAGCCGTTAAAGTTTAAAGCAGAAACTTAATTTAGTTTTAGTCTCAGTTTATAAATATAACAGATACGTTATAAGTATCCCACATATGTATATGTACATACATATGTATACATACACTGGTCTGCATTTATTTTTTGACGAAGCGATGCCTCCGCTTCTTTTTCAATTCTTTCTTATTTTAAGAGAAAACAATTATTGGTATTATTTTTTTTACAAAATAATTAAAAATAGACAAGTTCAAAAGGTGTCATAAGTATTTCGACAACATTTTGCGTAGCTACTAAATATAATATTTTAATTTTTATTAAACCTAAAATTGAGCTTTAAAATTTGCAAGGGTACACAAAAAATATATATATGTAAATATGTATGTATGTATACATATGTACATGCAAATAATCTAGTCATTAGCTTGCTAGAATTGGTTGCAACATTGTACAACTAAATCAACCAACTTAGGGCTAAATTATATCAATAAACTGCCAACCAAAACAATTTACTGCTTAGCAGCAGTATTGTGATAAGAATATTTTGTCACAAATATAATTTCCATTTTCATTTAGTAAATTTTGCGAACTTACGCACATAGCGCATACATAGTATGTATTACATACATTGTATATACATTACATATTGATTAAAATCTTGAGAAAAAGCATCCTATATACATATGTATGTATATGTGTATATATATATATATAGGATAGAGTTTTCGCCACTCAAACAGTATATTAACCGAAGACAACTAATGTGTACATTTTACATACATATTAGTATATATCATATATGTATATTAACAAATGTTTCCTGATCTTAAAGTTGTTGGCCACTTCACATTTACTTATTGTCAAGTGACTATGAGACCTTTGATGCACGTACTGATGCGGGACGCCGACGATTGACCTCTTAACGCTTATCTTTGGATTTCTTTTTGTACTGCATCAAGACTTGCTTGTTGGTGTCTTTCTTTTAGGAACATGTGTTTTGTGCTTAAATAAAAACACGTAGAGTAACAGACTACAGACTTTGTGTGCGTTGAAAGTGACCTTCTTGTTGGCGTTGGTCAAGTCGTACAAGACGTACATTGGCACACACAGAGTCATCACATCTTCAACAGAAGACTTATAAGATCTGTACTGCGGAATAAAAACAGAAAGTCTAAGTTAGGCTTAACTTACTTTACACTTACAAATTAGTGAGCGTGCCTCTTTAAGGGAATATCCTACTTGTCGTTGCCACCAATGATCAGTTGCTGATATATAGTTGGCTACTTAGAAGGTTGATTTGTTAGATTTCTCCAGAAACACTTGTTGAAATCAGCAAAAATTCTGAGACATCTTAAAACAGTTTTTGAAATTGCGTAAAGGTGGCAAGAACCATTGACTGTTATTTTTTTGAAGTCTTTCCGCAATAAAGGGTATAAAGACAAATGTAAAATATTAAAGACATTTATGCCAAATTTGTGCCTACTATTGGGGAATCCTACCACGCATACTGTCATGCGTATTCTTTGTATATATGTACATGCTTATATAGTATACATACATACATACATATTTACATATATGCATTTACGAGTGTTGTCAAGCTTGATTTTTATTTAATAAAATTATAAAAATATACTCTTAATAATTTATTTTGCCAATACACTTAGATTTTAAAACTGTATGAAATATAAATTTTCGAACATATTTGTTTTTTCCAAAATCTTAAAAATAATATAAAGTGTTTTACTTCAGTATATTTAAAATTTAACTTAGTATTAAGTATTAAATAAATTATTATATAATATATTTTACATATATACATTATAATATTGTATTATAATGTTGCATATTATAAATTGCAATTAAGTGTATTTTCTTATGCTGGCTTTTAAATAAAATATACTATGTGCGGCAAATAAAAATACTCGATTCTGAATTCTTTTCATCGATTAAAAACACCTCTTATTCGCTCATCTCGAAGAGTTGACGATAGTCCACATCTAAGTAAAAACTATTAGTAATCGGGCAACAAGACATTTTTTTGCAACTTTAAATTGCTTATATTTATTAAAAATACACAAAAACGTTAACCTCCGCCGCTACAAAAATGGAGTCCTCGTAAAAAACAAAGTTAAAAAAACACCACCCCCAAGTGATCCGAACGTTCTTTACCTACGGT
>JAWNOY010000219.1:5000-12500 GCA_035045545.1 Drosophila gaucha
TCTGTCTGTCTGTCTGTCTGTCTGTCTGTCTGTCTGTCTTGTCTGTCTTGTCTGTCTGTCCTGTCTGTCTTGTCTGTCTGTCTGTCTGTCTGTCTGTCTGTCCTGTCTGTCTGTCTGTCCTGTCTGTCCTGTCTGTCCTGTCTGTCCTGTCTGTCTGTCTGTCTGTCTGTCTGTCTGTCTTGTCTGTCTGTCTGTCTGTCTGTCTTGTCTGTCTGTCTGTCTGTCTGTCTGTCTGTCTGTCTGTCTGTCTGTCTTGTCTGTCTGTCTGTCTTGTCTGTCTTGTCTGTCTTGTCTTGTCTTGTCTTGTCTTGTCTGTCTTGTCTGTCTGTCTGTCTTGTCTGTCTTGTCTGTCTTGTCTGTCTTGTCTGTCTTGTCTGTCTTGTCTGTCTTGTCTGTCTTGTCTGTCTTGTCTGTCTTGTCTGTCTTGTCTGTCTGTTGTCTGTCTTGTCTGTCTTGTCTGTCTTGTCTGTCTTGTCTGTCTTGTCTGTCTTGTCTGTCTGTCTGTCTGTCTGTCTGTCTGTCTGTCTTGTCTGTCTGTCTGTCTGTCTGTCTGTCTGTCTGTCTTGTCTGTCTTGTCTGTCTTGTCTGTCTTGTCTGTCTTGTCTGTCTTGTCTGTCTTGTCTGTCTTGTCTGTCTTGTCTGTCTTGTCTGTCTTGTCTGTCTTGTCTGTCTTGTCTGTCTTGTCTGTCTTGTCTGTCTTGTCTGTCTTGTCTGTCTTGTCTGTCTTGTCTGTCTTGTCTGTCTTGTCTGTCTTGTCTGTCTTGTCTGTCTTGTCTGTCTTGTCTGTCTTGTCTGTCTTGTCTGTCTTGTCTGTCTTGTCTGTCTTGTCTGTCTTGTCTGTCTGTCTGTCTGTCTTGTCTGTCTTGTCTGTCTTGTCTGTCTTGTCTGTCTTGTCTGTCTTGTCTGTCTTGTCTGTCTTGTCTGTCTTGTCTGTCTTGTCTGTCTTGTCTGTCTTGTCTGTCTTGTCTGTCTTGTCTGTCTTGTCTGTCTGTCTGTCTGTCTGTCTGTCTGTCTGTCTGTCTTGTCTGTCTGTCTGTCTGTCTGTCTTGTCTGTCTTGTCTGTCTTGTCTGTCTTGTCTGTCTGTCTGTCTTGTCTGTCTTGTCTGTCCTGTCTGTCTTGTCTGTCTGTCTGTCTGTCTTGTCTGTCTGTCTGTCTGTCTGTCTGTCTGTCTGTCTGTCTGTCTGTCTTGTCTGTCTGTCTGTCTGTCTGTCTGTCTGTCTGTCTGTCTGTCTTGTCTGTCTGTCTGTCTGTCTGTCTGTCTGTCTGTCTGTCTGTCTGTCTGTCTGTCTGTCTGTCTGTCTTGTCTGTCTTGTCTGTCTTGTCTGTCTGTCTGTCTGTCTGTCTGTCTGTCTGTCTGTCTGTCTGTCTGTCTGTCTGTCTGTCTTGTCTGTCTTGTCTGTCTTGTCTGTCTTGTCTGTCTTGTCTGTCTTGTCTGTCTTGTCTTGTCTTGTCTGTCTGTCTGTCTTGTCTTGTCTTGTCTGTCTTGTCTTGTCTTGTCTGTCTGTCTTGTCTTGTCTTGTCTGTCTTGTCTGTCTTGTCTGTCTGTCTGTCTTGTCTGTCTGTCTGTCTGTCTGTCTGTCTGTCTTGTCAGTCTTGTCTTGTCTTGCCTGTCTTATCTGTCTTGTCTGTCTGTCTGTCTGTCTGTCTGTCTGTCTGTCTGTCTGTCTGTCTTGTCTGTCTGTCTTGTCTGTCTTGTCTGTCTGTCTGTCTGTCTGTCTTGTCTGTCTGTCTGTCTGTCTTGTCTTGTCTGTCTGTCTTGTCTGTCTGTCTTGTCTTGTCTTGTCTGTCTTGTCTGTCTTGTCTTGTCTTGTCTTGTCTTGTCTGTCTTGTCTTGTCTTGTCTTGTCTGTCTTGTCTTGTCTTGTCTGTCTTGTCTGTCTTGTCTGTCTTGTCTGTCTTGTCTGTCTGTCTGTCTGTCTGTCTGTCTGTCTGTTGTCTTGTCTGTCTTGTCTGTCTGTCTGTCTTGTCTGTCTTGTCTGTCTTGTCTGTCTGTCTGTCTGTCTGTCTTGTCTGTCTTGTCTGTCTGTCTGTCTGTCTGTCTGTCTGTCTGTCTGTCTGTCTGTCTGTCTGTCCTGTCTGTCCTGTCTGTCTCTGTCTGTCTGTCTGTCTGTCTGTCTGTCTGTCCTGTCTGTCCTGTCTGTCCTGTCTGTCTGTCTGTCTGTCTGTCTGTCTGTCTGTCTGTCTGTCTGTCTGTCTGTCTTGTCTGTCTGTCTGTCTGTCTGTCTGTCTGTCTGTCTGTCTGTCTTGTCTGTCTGTCTGTCTTGTCTGTCTTGTCTTGTCTTGTCTTGTCTTGTCTTGTCTGTCTTGTCTGTCTTGTCTGTCTGTCTGTCTTGTCTGTCTTGTCTGTCTTGTCTGTCTTGTCTGTCTTGTCTGTCTTGTCTGTCTTGTCTGTCTTGTCTGTCTGTCTGTCTTGTCTGTCTTGTCTGTCTTGTCTGTCTTGTCTGTCTTGTCTGTCTTGTCTGTCTTGTCTGTCTTGTCTGTCTTGTCTGTCTTGTCTGTCTGTCTGTCTGTCTTGTCTGTCTTGTCTGTCTTGTCTGTCTTGTCTGTCTGTCTTGTCTGTCTTGTCTGTCTTGTCTGTCTTGTCTGTCTTGTCTGTCTTGTCTGTCTTGTCTGTCTTGTCTGTCTTGTCTGTCTTGTCTGTCTTGTCTGTCTGTCTGTCTGTCTGTGTCTGTCTGTCTGTCTGTCTGTCTGTCTGTCTGTCTGTCTGTCTGTCTTGTCTGTCTTGTCTGTCTTGTCTGTCTTGTCTGTCTTGTCTGTCTTGTCTGTCTTGTCTGTCTTGTCTGTCTTGTCTGTCTTGTCTGTCTTGTCTGTCTTGTCTGTCTGTCTGTCTGTCTTGTCTGTCTTGTCTGTCTTGTCTGTCTTGTCTGTCTTGTCTGTCTTGTCTTGTCTTGTCTTGTCTGTCTTGTCTGTCTTGTCTGTCTTGTCTGTCTTGTCTGTCTTGTCTGTCTTGTCTGTCTTGTCTGTCTGTCTTGTCTGTCTTGTCTGTCTTGTCTGTCTTGTCTGTCTTGTCTGTCTTGTCTGTCTTGTCTGTCTGTCTGTCTGTCTTGTCTGTCTTGTCTGTCTGTCTTGTCTGTCTTGTCTGTCTGTCTGTCTGTCTGTCTTGTCTGTCTGTCTGTCTGTCTGTCTGTCTGTCTGTCTGTCTGTCTGTCTGTCTGTCTGTCTGTCTGTCTGTCTGTCTTGTCTGTCTGTCTGTCTGTCTGTCTGTCTGTCTGTCTGTCTGTCTGTCTTGTCTGTCTGTCTGTCTGTCTGTCTTGTCTGTCTGTCTGTCTGTCTGTCTGTCTGTCTGTCTTGTCTGTCTTGTCTGTCTTGTCTGTCTGTCTGTCTTGTCTCTGTCTTGTCTGTCTTGTCTGTCTTGTCTGTCTGTCTGTCTTGTCTGTCTTGTCTTGTCTTGTCTTGTCTTGTCTGTCTTGTCTTGTCTGTCTGTCTGTCTGTCTTGTCTGTCTTGTCTGTCTTGTCTTGTCTGTCTGTCTTGTCTGTCTTGTCTGTCTTGTCTGTCTGTCTGTCTGTCTTGTCTGTCTGTCTGTCTGTCTGTCTGTCTTGTCTGTCTGTCTGTCTTGTCTGTCTGTCTGTGTCTGTCTGTCTTGTCTGTCTGTCTTGTCTGTCTGTCTGTCTGTCTGTCTGTCTGTCTGTCTTGTCTGTCTGTCTGTCTGTCTGTCTGTCTGTCTGTCTGTCTGTCTGTCTTGTCTGTCTGTCTGTCTGTCTCTGTCTGTCTGTCTGTCTTGTCTGTCTGTCTGTCTGTCTGTCTGTCTGTCTGTCTGTGTCTGTCTGTCTTGTCTGTCTTGTCTGTCTTGTCTGTCTTGTCTGTCTTGTCTGTCTTGTCTTGTCTTGTCTGTCTTGTCTGTCTTGTCTGTCTGTCTGTCTGTCTTGTCTGTCTGTCTTGTCTGTCTTGTCTGTCTGTTGTCTTGTCTTGTCTGTCTTGTCTGTCTTGTCTGTCTTGTCTGTCTGTCTGTCTTGTCTGTCTGTCTTGTCTTGTCTTGTCTTGTCTGTCTTGTCTTGTCTGTCTTGTCGTGTCTTGTCTGTCTTGTCTGTCTGTCTTGTCTTGTCTTGTCTTGTCTGTCTGTCTTGTCTGTCTTGTCTGTCTTGTCTGTCTTGTCTGTCTTGTCTGTCTTGTCTGTCTGTCTGTCTGTCCTGTCTGTCTGTCTGTCCTGTCTGTCCTGTCTGTCCTGTCTGTCCTGTCTGTCCTGTCTGTCTGTCTGTCCTGTCTGTCTGTCTGTCTGTCTGTCTGTCTGTCTGTCTGTCTGTCTGTCTGTCTTGTCTGTCTGTCTGTCTGTCTGTCTGTCTGTCTGTCTGTCTGTCTGTCTGTCTGTCTGTCTGTCTGTCTGTCTTGTCTGTCTTGTCTGTCTTGTCTGTCTTGTCTGTCTTGTCTTGTCTGTTGTCTGTCTTGTCTGTCTTGTCTGTCTTGTCTGTCTTGTCTGTCTTGTCTGTCTTGTCTGTCTTGTCTGTCTTGTCTGTCTTGTCTTCTGTCTGTCTTGTCTGTCTGTCTGTCTTGTCTGTCTTGTCTGTCTTGTCTGTCTTGTCTGTCTTGTCTGTCTGTCTGTCTTGTCTGTCTTGTCTGTCTGTCTGTCTGTCTGTCTTGTCTGTCTTGTCTGTCTTGTCTGTCTTGTCTGTCTTGTCTGTCTTGTCTGTCTTGTCTGTCTTGTCTGTCTTGTTGTCTTGTCTGTCTGTCTGTCTGTCTGTCTGTCTGTCTTGTCTGTCTTGTCTGTCTGTCTGTCTGTCTGTCTGTCTGTCTTGTCTGTCTTGTCTGTCTTGTCTGTCTTGTCTGTCTTGTCTGTCTTGTCTGTCTTGTCTGTCTTGTCTGTCTTGTCTGTCTGTCTGTCTGTCTGTCTGTCTGTCTGTCTGTCTGTCTGTCTGTCTGTCTTGTCTGTCTTGTTTGTCTGTTGTTGTCTTGTCTGTCTGTCTGTCTTGTCTGTCTGTCTGTTGTCTGTCTTTGTCTGTCTGTCTGTCTGTCTTGTCTGTCTTGTCTGTCTTGTCTGTCTTGTCTGTCTTGTCTGTCTTGTCTGTCTTGTCTGTCTTGTCTGTCTTGTCTGTCTTGTCTGTCTTGTCTGTCTTGTCTGTCTTGTCTGTCTTGTCTGTCTGTCTGTCTTGTCTGTCTTGTCTGTCTTGTCTGTCTTGTCTGTCTTGTCTGTCTTGTCTGTCTTGTCTGTCTTGTCTGTCTGTCTGTCTGTCTGTCTGTCTGTCTGTCTGTCTGTCTGTCCTGTCTGTCCTGCCTGTCCTGCCTGTCCTGTCTGTCTGTCTGTCCTGTCTGTCCTGTCTGTCCTGTCTGTCCTGTCTGTCTGTCTGTCTGTCTGTCTTGTCTGTCTGTCTGTCTGTCTGTCTGTCTTGTCTGTCTGTCTGTCTGTCTGTCTGTCTGTCTGTCTTGTCTGTCTGTCTGTCTTGTCTGTCTGTCTGTCTCTTGTCTGTCTTGTCTGTCTTGTCTGTCTGTCTGTCTTGTCTGTCTTGTCTGTCTGTCTGTCTTGTCTGTCTTGTCTGTCTGTCTGTCTGTCTGTCTGTCTGTCTTGTCTGTCTTGTCTGTGTCTGTCTGTCTTGTCTGTCTTGTCTGTCTTGTCTGTCTGTCTGTCTGTCTTGTCTGTCTTGTCTGTCTTGTCTGTCTTGTCTGTCTTGTCTGTCTTGTCTGTCTTGTCTGTCTTGTCTGTCTGTCTTGTCTGTCTTGTCTGTCTTGTCTGTCTTGTCTGTCTGTCTGTCTTGTCTGTCTTGTCTGTCTTGTCTGTCTTGTCTGTCTTGTCTGTCTTGTCTGTCTTGTCTGTCTTGTCTGTCTTGTCTGTCTTGTCTGTCTGTCTGTCTTGTCTGTCTGTCTGTCTGTCTGTCTGTCTGTCTTGTCTGTCTTGTCTGTCTTGTCTGTCTGTCTGTCTGTCTGTCTTGTCTGTCTGTCTGTCTGTCTGTCTGTCTGTCTGTCTGTCTTGTCTGTCTGTCTGTCTGTCTGTCTGTCTTGTCTGTCTGTCTGTCTGTCTGTCTGTCTGTCTGTCTGTCTGTCTGTCTGTCTGTCTGTCTGTCTGTCTGTCTGTCTGTCTGTCTGTCTGTCTGTCTGTCTGTCTGTCTGTCTGTCTGTCTGTCTGTCTTGTCTGTCTGTCTGTCTTGTCTGTCTGTCTGTCTGTCTGTCTTGTCTGTCTTGTCTGTCTGTCTGTCTTGTCTGTCTGTCTTGTCTGTCTGTCTGTCTGTCTGTCTGTCTGTCTGTCTGTCTGTCTGTCTGTCTGTCTGTCTGTCTTGTCTGTCTGTCTTGTCTGTCTGTCTGTCTGTCTTGTCTGTCTGTCTGTCTTGTCTGTCTGTCTGTCTGTCTGTCTGTGTCTGTCTGTCTGTCTGTCTGTCTGTCTGTCTGTCTGTCTTGTCTGTCTTGTCTGTCTGTCTTGTCTGTCTGTCTGTCTGTCTGTCTGTCTGTCTGTCTGTCTGTCTGTCTGTCTGTCTGTCTCTGTCTGTCTGTCTGTCTGTCTGTCCTGTCTGTCTGTCTGTCTGTCTGTCTGTCTGTCTGTCTGTCTGTCTGTCTGTCTGTCTGTCTGTCTGTCTGTCTGTCTGTCTGTCTGTCTGTCTGTCTGTCTGTCTGTCTGTCTGTCTGTCTGTCTGTCTGTCTGTCTGTCTGTCTGTCTGTCTGTCTGTCTGTCTGTCTGTCTGTCTGTCTGTCTGTCTGTCTGTGTCTGTCTGTCTGTCTGTCTGTCTGTCTGTCTGTCTGTCTGTCTGTCTGTCTGTCTGTCTGTCTGTCTGTCTGTCTGTCTGTCTGTCTGTCTGTCTGTCTGTCTGTCTGTCTGTCTGTCTTGTCTGTCTGTCTGTCTTGTCTGTCTTGTCTTGTCTTGTCTGTCTGTCTGTCTGTCTGTCTGTCTTGTCTGTCTGTCTGTCTGTCTGTCTTGTCTGTCTTGTCTGTCTGTCCTGTCTGTCTGTCTGTCTGTCTGTCTGTCTGTCTGTCTGTCTGTCTGTCTGTCTGTCTGTCTGTCTGTCTGTCTGTCTCTGTCTGTCTGTCTGTCTGTCTGTCTGTCTGTCTGTCTGTCTGTCTGTCTGTCTGTCTGTCTGTCTGTCTGTCTGTCTGTCTGTCTTGTCTGTCTGTCTGTCTGTCTGTCTGTCTGTCTGTCTGTCTGTCTGTCTGTCTGTCTTGTCTGTCTGTCTGTCTGTCTGTCTGTCTGTCTGTCTGTCTGTCTGTCTGTCTGTCTGTCTGTCTGTCTGTCTGTCTGTCTGTCTTGTCTGTCTTGTCTGTCTGTGTCTGTCTGGTCTGTCTGTCTTGTCTTGTCTGTCTTGTCTGTCTTGTCTTGTCTGTCTGTCTGTCTGTCTGTCTGTCTGTCTTGTCTGTCTTGTCTGTCTGTGTCTGTCTGTCTGTCTTGTCTGTCTGTCTGTCTGTCTTGTCTGTCTGTCTGTCTGTCTGTCTGTCTGTCTGTCTTGTCTGTCTGTCTTGTCTGTCTGTCTGTCTTGTCTGTCTTGTCTGTCTTGTCTGTCTTGTCTGTCTGTCTGTCTGTCTGTCTGTCTGTCTTGTCTGTCTGTCTGTCTTGTCTGTCTGTCTGTCTGTCTGTCTGTCTGTCTGTC